>JASCZW010015823.1:0-19838 GCA_034211315.2 Aedes japonicus
TAGCTACAATTTCCAAATAAGAGGATAACTTATAGTTTTCAATGCATGTAAAAGTCGTTAAGATCGACATTAGGTCTACTTCACCTTGACGCATTGCATTTATTCGTGAAGTAAAGAAAAAAAAATTAAGTAGGGTTAGATTAGTTTCGATAGTTTAGTAGCGGAAAATTGCAACCCAGGTACTCTTCTAATGGGACGTTGCACAGTGTGAAAAAAAGTGCCCGAAACGAGAAAGAATTCTATATCTCAGCTCGGAGTGTAACGATTTCTGTAAATGATACCTCTACTTAAAGGAAAATTTCTAAGGAATCGAATGGACGTAGTCTCATTGGCCGCACGGAACTGCTTGAGGAGCAAATGAGCTCATTTTACCCTTGTTCCCCTATTATTTCCTTGTTGTTGAGATATTTCTTAGCTCGGCGCGACTCAAGATCAACAAAATGATATTAGTTCTATGTAAAATTTCCAGGAAAATTGATTGAAAAAGTTTTTGTTTATCGCACGGCTCTGTGAATGAAAAAATGGCTGATTTTACCTTGATTCCCCTAATATTTTCATGTTTTTCACAACTTTCTTTGCTCGGTGTGACTCAGGATCAACAAAATAATGCTAGTTCTTTGTGAATTTTTTTTGGGGAATCGATTGAAGTTGGTTTCATTTACCGCACGGCTCTGTGAACGTAAATATGGCTGATTTTACCCTGATTCCCCTAATAGTTTTGTGCTTATCATAAATTTTTTTGGTCGGAGTTACTCTAGATTAACAAATTAAAGCTAGTCCTTAGTAAAATTTGCTGGAAAATCGATTGAAATCGATTTCGTTCACCACACAGTTCTATGAACGAAAATATGGTCAATATTACCCCGATTCCTCTAATATTCCCCTAAATTCATTGCATTCATTCTTGCCGTAAGCTGTAAGCACCTTAAAAGCATAAAGTAGGCAGTAGACAGCATTTTCATGAATTCATTAGATAACGTTTTAGCGGTGCCATGTTTACTAATAATGATTATTTTCTTTATTTAAAAAAATAAAGCCCGAACACGAAACTATTGCGACACCGAAAATGTCATGCCAATTTTCTTATAATGTTTAGAATCAAATCAAAATTTTAGGGTAGTTTTATACATATATTTACTTCAAAAATCAAAAGAAAAGTTAATCGATGGAGCCTTGAGTGTAAAATTGAACGCATTTTCGCTTGATGCCCTCCATCAAAGCCTTTACAGTGTCATCCGGTACCAGTTTCTCAGTTTTTTTTTCCATTTTCTTAACATGTCCTGCTCGTCTTTGACTGTCTTCTTGCTCATCCGAAGCTCCCGCTTCATCATTGCCCAGAACTGCTCCACCGGACGCAGCTCCGAACAGTTTGGCGGATTCATGTCATTTGGGACAAAATGGACAGAATTGGCCTCATACCACTCCAGGACACTTTTAGAATAGTAGTGCTGCTGCAAGAACGGCAAAAGGCGCTTCTCGAGGCACTCAGATTTGTAGATCTCGCCATTTACTGTGCCCTTTGTCACGAAAGGCTCACTCCTCAGTCCGCAAGAGCAGATGGTCTGCCAAATGAGATATTTGGAGGCGAACTTCGACATTTTCTTCTTCTTAAATTTGTCGTCCACATAGAACTTGCTCTTGCCGGTGAAAAACTCCAACCCCGGAAGTTGCTTAAAATCGGCTTTTATATACGTTTCGTCGTCCATCACACAGCAGCCATATTTTGTCAGCATCTTCTCGTAGAGCTTCCGTGCCCGAGTTTTAGCCGTCGATTGTTGCCGCTCATCGCGGTTTGGGAAGTTCTGTACCTTGTATGTATGTAGTCCAGCTCTCTTCTTTGCATTCTGGACGTAGCTCTGCGACATGCCGATCTTTTTAGCCAAATCACGGCTTGAGACGTTGGGATTTGCTTTAATCATCCGCTTCACCTTTCCCTCCGTCTTTTTGTTCTCCGGTCCCGGTTTTCTTCCAGCTCCTTTGCCGTGGTCCAACGTCAACCGCTCCTGGAACCGCTTCAACACTCTGGAGACGGTTGAATGGTGAATGTTCAACATTTTTCCCAACTGTAGGTGCGACAGGTCAGGAAATTCCAGGTGTTTGGAAAGAATTTGTTATCTCGACTCGCGTTAGTTCACCTCCATTTTCGTTGAATCGAAAAACATGACTTCGAGTTTGACAGCATGTAAACAATATACATCAATGAGAAAGTGTGCAAAATTTGGTTGATTTTTACCCAATGGTAAACAAGTTATGCCCTGTTGAATGTGTCGCAATAATTTCGTGTTCGCCCTTTATTGGGGGAATCAGGGTAAAATGTGCCATAGCTTCGTTCTAAGAGCCGTGCGGTAAACGAAACCTACACCAACCGATTGTTCAGAAAATTTTACATAGAACTAGTATAGTTTTGTAGATCTTGAGTCACACAGAGCAAAGCAATTTCTGAATAACAACAATATTAGGTGAATCAGGGTAAAATAAGCCATATCTTCGTTCACAGAGGTGTGCGGTAAACAAAACTAAATCTAGTCGATTTTCCAGAAAATTTTACATAGGGCTAGCCTTACTTTGTTGATCTTGAGTTACACCGACCAAAGAAATTTCTGAATTACAAAAAAATATTAGGGGAATCAGGGTAAGTTGTGCCATATATTCATTCACAGGCTGTTGAAACTAACTCCAATCAAGTCTCCAGGAAATTTACATGGGATTAACCTTATTGTGTTGCTTTAGAAAAACACCGAACAAAAAATTTCTGAAAAAAGAAGAAAATGTTAGGGGAATCAGGGTAAAGTCAGCCATACCTTCATTCGCAGAGCCGTGTCGTAAATGAAACTAACTCCAATCGATTGGCCAGCAAAAATTATATGGGACTAGCCTTATTTTGTTGCTGTAGAAACATACCGAACAAATAAATTTCTGAAATTACACAAAAATACTAGGGAAATTAGGGTAAAATCAGCCATATTTTCATTAACAGAGCCGTGCGGTTAATGAAACAAACTTCAATTGATTTTTCAGGCAACTTTACATAGGATTTGCTTCATTTTGTTGATCTTGAGACAAACCGAACCATGTAATCTCTGAAAAAAACAACAATATTAGGGGAATCGGGGTAAAATCAACCATATCTTCGTTCACAGAGCTGTGCGGTAAACGAAACCAGTAACAATTGATTTCTTAGCAACAAAACAAAGGACTAGCCTTATTTTGTTGATCTTGAGTCACACCGAGCAAAGAAAACTGTGAAAAAAATGAAAATATTAGGGGAATCAAGGTAAAACCAGCCATATCTTCATTCACAGAGCCGTGCGGTGAACAAAACTAACTCTAGTCGATTTTCCAGGAAATTTCACATGGGACTAGCCATATTTTGTTGTTCTTTAACCACATCGAGCAAAAAAAATCTGAAAAACACAACAATATTAGGGGAATAAGGGTAAAATCAGCCATATCTGCATTCACAGAGCCGTGCGGTAAACGAAACCAACTTCAATCGATTTTCCTGGACATTTTACATAGGACTAGCATCATTTTGTTGATCTTGAGTCACACCGAGCAAAGAAATGTCTGAACAACAAGGAAATAATAGGGGAACAAGGGTAAAATGAGCTCATTTGCTCCCCAAGCAGTTCTGTGCGGCCAATGAGACTACGTCCATTCGATTTCTTAGAAATTTTCCTTCAAGTAAAGATATCATTTACAGAAACCGTTCCACTCCGAGCAGAGATATAGAATTCTTTCGCGTTTCGGGCACTTTTTTTCCCACTGTGCGTTGGGTTAGCATGAGTAAGTGAGTAAGTATGTTAGAAGACCCGTAACGCTGGTAGATCACCTTTTCGTGGTGCTTTACGAGGTATCAGATCTACCACCAAACCCTAGCCCGAATTAGTTTTAACTAAGGAACATATTTGTTTTTGTAGTCAAAGGAACCGAGAATGAGCTTGAAAGAAGGAAAACAGGGTTAGTCTTCTTTTATGTGAATTCTCATTCCCTATTTGATGTTTTTGGTTATGACTAGGGTTCTGATGCATGGTCAGTATCTTAGACATTATTGAAGTTTGTCTGAAACAAATAATTTCTCATGTCCATGCGAAGCTCCAGGAGTGACGGTAATTTAATGCTAGAACGAATAGAAATGAAGAGAAAGGGTATTGATAGTTCCGTATAGGGTAACGGCAGCCTTTGAAATTTAAAGATACATGTTTGGAAACGATCGGATGGCATTGAACGGTAGTATCCGATCAGGCACATAACCCTTTACCAAGCTATCCAATGCTGGGTAGGCAAGGGGGAGGATACCTCTTTTACTGGTAAAAGGTTATGCAACCGACCGTGCTCTTATACTACCTATTGTTTTGATTGGTTCTAGCGATTTGTCCCCCTCCCAGGTCTACGATGGTTGAGAGGGCCACTATATTTAACGCGTAGAAGATAGTTATGGAACCATATACTTTGCAGCCATATGCTGCGACATTTCACTTAGACTTTTTCAAAATTATTTGATTCCTATCCTATAGTAGGGACTCTGTCCAAGGCACTAGAACGTAAGAAACACATTCAAGCACTGATTGGAATTTGAATAGATCATTACAAGCATCAAACAACTAGTTATAAAAGAATGATAACTGTGATAGGGAAATCATCACATGCCAACAAACAGCAGGCAGCGATTGCAAAATAGCAAACTTCAAACAAGTAATTTACCTCTTAGTTACATATGTTCAATACTGAAGCATTTTATGAAATATTTAATATATACCGTCAGCAACTTATCCGATATGCACAACTAGGAACTATAACGAACTCAATCTACCCTCTAAAGACTGTATTCGATGAAATTTGGACACACGCAATTGTTCGTAACTTTTTAGCGTGTGGGTAAAAATTATTGAAATTTTAACTGAATGTATTTCATTGTGTTGTGTCAATTGCGTAATGAATTTCGTGAAAATCGGTCGAGTGATTTAAGTGATGGCTTCGAATGAAGAAATAGTGCGCCAACAAATTTTGGGCACTCACTTCGAAAACCCAAACGCTTCTCATCGATGGCTCGGAAAACAGCTCGGAATCGCACATTCAACCGTATCTCATGTGATCAAACCGTTCAAGGACCGTAAGACAACCAAGCGGAAAAATGGTAGTGGCAAAAAACGTGGCACATCAAATCCGGAAAAGGCCAGGATGGTATTGAACCAATTTAAGCGTTATCCCAACATTTCGATCAGGGATGTTGCGAAAAAGGCGAAAGTTTCAGTTTATTTTGTGCAGAAAACAATGAAACATTCTGGATTATATGTGTACAAGGTCCAGAAGGCAGCGAACCGGAGCGATAAACAGAACTTGGTGGCCAAAACTCGTGCAAGAAAACTGTACAGGGAGTGGCTCACAAAACCGTTCTGCATTGTGATGGACGATGAGACCTACATTAAAGCCGACATCAAATAAATGCCAGGACAGGAACACTACGTCGCCACCTCTAAGTTGGAAGTTCCGGAGAGTGTACGGAAGAAGAAACTGTCGAAATTTCGCAAAAAATTCCTTGTCTGGCAAGCGAACTGCGGATGTGGCAAAATGAGTCAGCCCTTCATCACCTCTGGGACCGTCAACGGACAAATCTACAAGGACGAATGCCTCCAAAAACGACTTCTGCCCTTCTTGAGATCTCACGATGGCCCGACACTGTTTTGGCCGGATTTGACATCTTGCCACTATGCCCGGCCCGTCTTAGACTGGTACAAAGATAATAATGTAGTTTTTGTACCAAAAGACGTCAACCCTCCAAACACACCGGAACTTCGCCTAATTGATAAATTTTGAGCAATCATGAAGGCAAAGCTCGTTAAAACTCCAAAACTGATAAAAAATGAACTTGAACTAAAGAAAGTGTGGTTAAAAGTAAGTAAGCAAGTCGGTCCTATCATTGCCCAAAATTTGACGAAAGGGGTCAAGGCAAAGGTGCGGGCATTTGGGTTGGGAGAAGAGGTTCAATAAACCAATGATGTCAAAACTTAACCATTTAGTAGTACTTTATTTCCAGAAAGTTTGAAAAGAATCGGGCTCAAGCAAAATTTTTGGTTACTTATTTTGTGTGTCCAAATTTCATCGAATACAGTCTTTATACTATAGATCTGGGCACATGGTCGATCTGACGTGTTGCAGTTCGACTAGAATTACACGGGTTGACAAAATCCGAAAAAAGTCTAGAGACTCAGAGCTCCATGCCAGTTCCTGTTAGCTTGGATTCCAAAACCACAGAATATCGTATT
Source organism: Aedes japonicus (assembly GCA_034211315.2). Taxonomy (NCBI): domain Eukaryota; kingdom Metazoa; phylum Arthropoda; class Insecta; order Diptera; family Culicidae; genus Aedes; species Aedes japonicus. Next base: position 6,267 of record JASCZW010015823.1, read on the forward strand.
TTGATCGCATGCGATTGGCATTTTTCTTCACAAATTGTCATCAAAAATTGAAATTTTGATATATTTTGAGAATCACTCAAATAACTGCCTTAGCTAAGATGTAAATGTTTCAAAAGACTTTACTTTTTTTAAATTTCTCAGACTTTAACAAATAACTTTGCAGAAGAAAGTGTATCGATTCGACTTCACCAGAAAAAGTTATGACCGTTGAAAGGCAGGTTTTTTGGCAAAAAAAAAAACAGCATAGTACAGTAATCCCCCCGACATGCGCGGATTTCCTTGATGGTGGTCTCAAATGATATATGGGCATTCATCTTTGTTGTTTCATCAGAAAATATATCGTGATCCTTCGTATATAGGAATGTATGTCATAAAGTAAGTTTACATGCCCAGTAGCGCCACGTAGTGAGATAATTCTGAATTTTTAAGTTTACCTGAAAACCTTGATCTACTGAACAACTTTGCTGTAGAAAATATCAGCAAAGTTGATCAGTAGATCAAGGTTTTTAGGATGGTTAAACTTAAAAGTTCAGAATTATCTCACTCCGTGGCGCTAGTGTGCATGTGAACTTACTGTATAATCTGGACCCCGATATTACTGACATATAGCAACATGGCATCTTCAAAATAGAGAATTCGAGGGTTCAGAACTTTTTGAATGGTGTACACATTAGATCAGAATTCGTTCGCAGCGTGTTCATGTGAACTTTTTGTAATATCAGTATTTTGATATCTAGATCATGTATGAATTCTAATAATTTTGCTCTTCGAGACGGTGGAATTCAAAGTTCAGAATAATTTCACTGCGTGGTTCACTGGTCTGCCTGTGAACTATGTAATGAATGTTTATTGCTAGTGCACATAAGAGGCTGATTACCCCAATAAGGGTGTTTTCGGGACGGCGGGACCTTGGTCATATGCTGACAGGGAAGGGGTAGTAATGTTACAGCGAACGAATGTGGCACGGTAATAAATCTAGGAACACGCGCAGAAGATGACAGGACCCCGACCCCAACCCTTCAGGAAGTTGAGGAGGAAATTTGTCGGTTGAAAAACAACAAAGCCGCTGGTGTTGACCAACTCTCAAGCGAGCTCTTGAAATACGGTGGTGAAGCACTGGTCAGAGCGCTGGACTGGGTAATTACCAAGATTTGCGGAATGTTTACCGGAGGATTGGATGGAGGGAATAGTGTGTCCCATCTATAAAAATAGCGACAAGCTTGATTGCTGCAAATATCGTGCGATCACGCTACTGAGCGCTGCCTACAAGTTGCTCTCCCAAATATTATGCCGCCGCCTGTCACCAATTGCAAAGGAGTTCGTGGGGCAATACCAAGCGGTGTGGTACTACGGACCAGATTTTCGCGATTCGGCAAGTGCGGCAAAAATGTCGCGAATACATCGATTTCAAATCAGCGTATGATATGGATTTCCGGAAAAACTGACGCGGTTGATCAAAGCAACGATGGATCGAGTGATGTGTGTCGTCCGAGTATCAGGGACGCTCTCGAGTCCCTTCGAATCTCGGAGAGGCTTACGGCAAGGTGATGGATTGTCGTGTTTGTTGTTTAAAATTGGCCCGGAAGGGTGTGATTCGAAGAGCTGGGATAGACACGAGTGGCACGATCTTCAGGAAGTCTGTCCAACTGGCTTCGCCGACGACGTTGATATCGTAGCACGTAACTTTGATACGAAGGCGGAAACGTACATCAGACTTTAAGCTGAAGCTGATAGGATAGGGCTTGTGATTAATGCGTTGAAAACAAAATACATGATGAGAAGAGGCTCACGAGAAGACAATGTTAGCCTTCTACCACGAGTTCAGATCGACGGTGATGAAATCGAGGTAGTAGACGAATTCGTGTATCTGGGCTCATTGGTGACCGCCGATAACGACACCAGCAGAGAAATACAACGGCGCATTATGGCTGGCAATCGTGCCTACTTTGGACTCCGAAGGACGCTAAGATCGAACAAAGTTCGCCGAACTACAAAGTTGACCATCTACAAGACATTAATTAGACCGGTAGTTCTCTACGGCCACGAAACATGGACATTGCTAGTGGAGGACCAACGCGCCCTTGGAGTCTTTGAACGGAAGGTGCTGCGTACCAATCCACGGTGGAGTGCAGATGGAAGACGGAACGTGGAGGAGGCGAATGAACCACGAATTGCACCAGTTGCTAGGAGAACCTCCCATCGTTCACTCCGCAAAAATCGGTCGACTACGATGGGCTGGCCATGTCGTAAGAATGTCGGACGACAGCCCTGTGAAAATGGTTCTCGAAAACGAACCGACGGGTACAAAAAGAAGAGGCGCGCAACGAGCAAGGTGGATCGATCAAGTAGAAGGCGACCTGCGGACCCTCCGCAGACAGCGAGGCTGGCGAGTGACAGCCATGGACCGAATAAAATGGAGACAACTTCTGTGTACAGCAGAGGCCACGCCGGCCTCTTGGTAGGTAAGTTAAGGGTGTTTCCGGTAGGTTCTTCTAACAACTTCGGGTTAGTCCTTCAGAGAACTTCGTGGAAGTTCTGCAGAGAACTTCTTGAAAGCTCCTTAAAGAACTTCAGGGGAGATCTGCAGAGAAATTTAGAAAAAGTTCTTGAGAGAACTTCAAGTTCAGAGAAATCAGTGAAGCTGTTCAGGAAACTTCAGGGAAGTTCTTCAGAGAACTTCAGGGAAGTTCAGCAAAGAACTTAAGGGAAGTTCAACAAAGAACTTCAGGGAAGTTCAGCAGAGAACTTCAGGGAAGTTCAGCAGAGAACTTCAGGGATGTTTGGGAGAGAAATTCATGGAAGTTCTTCAGAGAATTTCAGCGAAGTACTTCACAAATCTTCGGATAAGCCCTTCAGAGAACTTTATGGAAGTTCTTCAGAGAACTTTAGCGATGTTCTTCAGAGAACTTTATGGAAGTTCTTGAGAGAGCTTCAGGGAAGTTCTGCAGAGGACCCGTAACGCTGGTAGATCACCTTTTCGTGGTGTGTTACGGGGTATCAGATCTACCACCGAACCCTAGTCTAAATTAATTCAAACTAGGGCACATATTTGTTATTTGTAGCCAAAGGAACATATTTTAGTCCTTGTTACATTTCATGTCTTATGAAAAGTGACAATACTCGTTTTGCAATTGTGCGAGGATGAGCTTAGAATAAGTAAAACATGGTTAGTCTTCATTTATGTGAATTCTCATTGTCTATTTGATGTTCTATAGTTTGAATTGGTTATGACTAGGGTTCTGATGCATGGTCAGTATCGGAGTCATAGTTCGTTTTCTTTGTAATGAATCTGATTTTGACTGATAAAGGGGCGCGCCTTTGAAGAGTGCTCTCACTCCTCAAAGGGTTTAAATAGCGGAAACTTTCAATAAAATTTGATTCATTGCCAACAAAACAAACAATGACAACTGTAACAACACCGAATACCTCGTCATTTCTCAATAGTGATGAGATTAATCGACATGCACTAAACAAAGGACACGGGATATACTACAATAGATCAAATTACTGGTCTCAGTGGTTTATGTCCCGAACAGAGGAAAAAAAAAAAAAGTTCTGCAGAGAACTCCAGGAAAATCTTCAAAGAACTTCAGAGAAGTTCTTCAGAGAACTGCAGGGAAGTCTTTCAGAGAACTTCAGGAAAGTTCTTAAAAAAACTTCATGCTAATTCTTCAGAGAACTCCAAGGAAGTTTTTCAGAGATTTTCAGGATTTTTTTTCAGAGAACTTCAAGGAAGATCTTCAGAGAGCTTCAGAGAAGTTCTTCAGAAAACACCGGGTATGTCCTTTAGAGAACTTCAGAGATGTTTTTCAGAGAACTTCTGTGAAGTTTTTCAAGAAACTTCAGGGAAGTTTCTTAGAGAACTACAGGGAAATTCTGCAAAGAACTTCAGGAATGCTCTGCAGAGAACTTCAGGGAAGTTTTACGTCTCAAATAACGGGAGCTCCTCGATTCAAATTACTAAACAACTGAAGCGGCATGAGTCATATTCATATTTTTTTACATAGTATGGACTTGTCATGATGCTGGTGGCTCCATAGCTCGTCAAAAAGTTTAACAGCTGCATAATGGAAATGAGCATCCTTCTATTCCAGTAGCACATACCAAATTGTACTGAACTGTTACTTAATTCCTTGTGTTATTCAAAATGTTGTTGAGAAGTGAATGGGTATTTTAAAATGATCGCTTTTCTCATGGGTCTTCAAGGTAAGAGTTGTTAATTTTGTATGTATTTTATATAAGAGTGAGCAATATTTGGCAACGAAATTATTTTGTCAAATCTATGAGGAGCAAATAGGTGCTGCAGAGTATCATGACGTACACATATGTTTACATTAAACTGGTTTAAATGTTTGATTAATCCTCGTATATCAATTTCCAATTACATACTAACCTGAGATTCTCTGCAGAACTTCCCTGAAGTTATCTTCAAAAATTCCATTAACCTCTCTACAGAACTTCCACGCAGAATTTACCTGACGTTCTCTGCCGAACATCCCTGAAGTTCTCTGCAGAATTCCCCTGAAGTTTTCTTAAAATTTTCCATGAAGTTCTCTGCAAAACTTCGCTAAAGTTCACTGAAGAATTTTACTGAAGTTCTCTGAATAACTTCCCTGAAGTTCTCTGAAGAACTTACCTGAAGTTTTGCGAAGAACTTACCTGAAGTTTTGTAAAGCCGAGTTATTAGTACGAGACACTGAAGAAGTCTGCACATTGTAGACGAAATACGCGTATCTGTCGAAGATAAGCAAATGTAGTTGGAATTAAATGGAGATTACTAATTTTTCTTCTAATTTCTAGTAACTTCTGTGTAGTTCTCTGAAGAACTGCCCTGAAATTCTCTGAAAAACTTCTCCAAAGTTTTCTTAAGAACTTCCCCGAAGTTCGCTGAAGAACTTTCCTGAAGTTCTCTGTCTTTCCTGAAGTTCTCCTAACTTTCCTGAAGTTCTCAGCAAAACTTCCCTGAATTCTGTACAGAAATTCCCCAAAGTTATCTGCCAAACTATCCTGAAGTTTGCTGCACAACTTCCCTGATATTCTCTACAGTGCTGTTCTGAAGTTTTTGCAGAACTTCTCTGAAGTCCTCTGCTGTACTACCCTGAGGTTCTATGCAGAACTTCCTTAAAGTTCTCTGCAGAACTTTCATGGAGTTTTCTGAAGAATTTCCCTGAAGCTCTCTGTTGTTCTCTGCAGATCTTTCCTGAAGTTCTCTGAAGAACTTTTCTGGGGTAATCAGCAGATCTTCCCAGAAATTCTTTGAGGAACTTTCAAGAAGTTCTCTGCAGAACTTCCACAAAGTTCTCTGCAGAACTTACCCGAAGTTTTGTGAAGAATTTCGCTGAAGGACTAACTTGTTAGAAGAACGTACCAAAAATACACTTATTGGGGTAATCATCCCCTTATGTGCACTGGCACATTTACGTTTACGAAAACCATAAAAACTTTTGTTTGACATACAATAGAGACGATTTCCGCACACCAAAAGTTGTAACTTTGTTCTAGAATCAATGGCAGGACAACTTTGCAGAAAAGTTTGAATTAAAAAAAATTTACAGCAAAATTTTATAGGGACACCCTTAGCTACGTAAGAAGGAATGATCTAATTCGGTCATTTCAAAAGGCACAGAAAAAAATATTTTATCACAGTTGCTTAAAGTTATATAGTCTACAACTTTTTTGAATAATGTATGCCTTTTGTAATTTTTTGTAAAATAAAAGAGATTTGCGGTTTCTCTGAAAATAAGGACCACCCAAATTTTCAATCACATCAGAAAAAGTGCCTTGTTACTAGAAACAACTTTGTAGAAGAATACTTTTCTCCGAAATTTCAAACTTAAGCTAAAAATGTATTTTTCCATCAAAATTCGCATTCTAGACCAATGTGCAATGTTCAGGAAGCATGATGATCCAGAATTGTTTTGGCCGGATTTGGCATCTGTGCATAAAAGGTGTCCCACATCAAATTACATCATGGAAAAATCCATGTAGAAAATTACCCATTGGGTATTGTCTCTTGAAAATTTGCGTAGAAGTGGCTTAGAGTGTTTATTTTGTTGTATTTTTATCGCTGGGGAACGTCCATTAATTACGTCACGCTAAAAAACTACTTTTTATAACCCTACTTGCAAATTGTAACAAAAATGTTTTATAAATCAAGCATATTATTTGCTTTGTTGATGATAGTATTGTAACGTTCAATGAAAGTTAGTTTCGAGTCCAAGATAACTTCTAAATCCCTTGTTCGTTTATATTTTTAAACTGGCTCATTTACAAACAAAATGAATAAAAGGGGACCTAAGTGAGAGCCTTGGGGGACTCCAGAAGTGAACCTTAATAGAATCTGATTTCTTCCCTTTGAATCTAACTATTTGTTGACGGTTAGTAAGATAGGATTCGATCCATCTGAGGATTCCTGCCTCAATTTCCATTTTTTGCAATTTGAATAGAAGGATGGGTATGCCAATGCGATCAAAAGCCTTGCTGAAGTCTGTATAAAGAGCTTCTACATGGTTGCCATTGTCCATTGCTATCAGTGAGTGGTTGACGAATTCCAATAAATTTGTGCTAGTTGATCGTCCTTTGAAGAATCCATGTTGCTTGTTAGTCAGTCTGTTTTTGATTTGAGAAAACAATTTTTCATTGATAATTGCTTCAAAAAGTTTAGGAATGCAGGAAATAATGGCAATTCCACGATAGTAACAAATGTCCGATTTTTTCCACTTTTAAAAATAGGTACTAGATAGGAACTTTTCCAAAGTTTGAGAAAGATCCCAGATTCCAGTGACATATTAAAAAGCCAAAATAAAGGTGCTGTAAGTTCTAATGCTAAGTTCTTCATAAATACGGGTGGTATTCCATCAGGGCCAGAATCTTTGGAAACGTCTAATTTATTCAAACCTTCCAAGATGTCTTGCAATTTGACTTGACTAACTCAATGTCCCTTGAAAATTCTGGGAAGAAATTGAAATATTCATAATCGCGATCTTCTTCATCAAACGTGGTACAGATTTCTTGGAAGAATGTTGCAAATAGATTGCAAATTTCTTCCACGTTATCATCAACATTTGAAGGTTAAAAGATGCATTCTAGATGGGAAATTGTCAGATTTCTAGCTTAGTTTTAACATAATTGAAGATTTTTTTGGACAAGACTTAATTTCAAGTTCGGTTTTTTGAATTATGCTCATCATATGCATTACTAATAGCTAGATTTAGTTCATCGCAAACCTTCAAATAGTATGTCAGATTATTACTGTTACCATTTCTTTTATACATTTTGTGGGCCTTTTGCTTCCGATACCCAAACTGGGTGGTTCGAATTACCCTTGTTGCCTCATTTTTTTGAGTGGTACTTGTTCAACTACTATTTCAAAAACAATAATTTATAGAGAAGCCTCAACAAGTTTCAACATTTTGCTTCATTCTTAAAAATCGTTGCCAATCAATTTCGTACAAGTTTGTGTACTTATGATATCATAATTTGCTCAATGATATTGAAAGACCTCTTCATATTCATAGTCGTTGGGTTTTTCGTATTCATGAACAAAATAAAGGAATAAGAAGGCTCCAATTTGCTGTGTAGAAAAGCTTAATTTTCCATAATGGAAAAATGGATTTACTACACAGAAGTCTTCCTGAATATTTGTCAATAAAAAATCTAAATATGTACAATTTTGTTGGTTTTCTACCTGGTTGGTTTGATTGAGCCCCAGGCCTGCAGTTTTGTCTAAGAAAATAAGTTGCAATGTTTCATTCTCCCCAACGACTGGTAGTAAGATACGCTCGTTTTCATTGTCAAGAATGAAAGTCAGCACTACGTTGATTAAAATCACCGTATATGTGTTTACATCTGGCCCCACGTCCTATGAGGTGGTTATTTCAATTATGAATCTTAAAAGGCTCAGGATCGAAATACAACCCAAGTAGGAGACAACAACATATGATTACCTAATTTTGATCTTGATAACTGGCCTTGGTATTAGAGGTTCAGATTAAGAGGTGAAATACGCTAATCCAAATGCCTAAAATTGCATGCAAAATATCTCTCCGAATATCAAAACCTGTGGTATATCGGAGACCTGGAAATATCTGAGAGGTACTATTTTGGTATTGTTTTTTTCTCAGTTCCGGTATTCGCATAACATGGTGGGAACAATTTTACTTATGGTAAAGGAGCGATACGGTCAAAAATTTGGTCAATATCAACTTGACGTATTTCTTTCAATTTGCATTTAAAAAACCTGAACACCCCTCATTTTGAAAGGTGTGTGTGTGTAGAATATTGCTCCTATTTTGATTTTGGAATTCACTCTTCAGTTGTCAAAATGCCGTCCAAGCAAGAAGAGCAGCGTATCAAAATTTTGCTCGCGCATCGCGAAAATCCGAGCTACTCGCACGCAAAGTTGGCAAAATCGCTAAAAGTTGCCAAATCAACCGTTACAAATGTAATTAAAGTGTTTGAGGAACGTTTGTCGACAGCCAGGAAGTCTGGATCGGGGGAAATCGAAAACCGGAAGCCGCTGAGACGACAAAGAGAGTTGCCGGTAGTTTCAAGCGAAACCTAACCTATCTCTCCGAGATGCCGCAAATAAGCTGGGTGTATCGTCTACAACCGTGCATCAGGCAAAAAACGAGCCGGACTATCGACTTACAAGAAGGTAGTGACTCCAAATCGCGATGATAAACAAAATACGACGGCCAAAGCGCGATCCCGGAGGCTGTACACGACGATGCTGACGAAGTTTGACTGCGTGGTAATGGACGACGAAACCTACGTCAAAGCCGACTACAAGCAGCTTCCGGGACAGGAGTTTTATACGGCAAAAGGAAGGGAAAGGTAGCAGATATTTTCAAGCACACGAAACTGTCAAAGTTCGCAAAGAAATATCTGGTTTGGCAAGCCATCTGTACCTGTGGCTTGAAAAGCAGCATTTCATAGCTTCCGGGACTGTCAACCAAGAAATTTACGTGAAAGAGTGTTTGAATAAACGTCTGCTGCCTTTCCTGAAGAAACACGGTTGTTCCGTACTGTTTTGGCCGGATTTGGCATCTTGCCATTACGGTAAAAAGGCCATGGAGTGGTACGCCGCCAACAACGTGCAGGTGGTTCCCAAGGACAAGAACCCTCCCAACACGCCAGAGCTCCGCCCAATTGAGAAATACTGGGCTATTGTCGAAAGCGGAACCTAAAGAAGACCAAAAAAACTGCTAAGGACGAGCAGCAGTTCAAGGCAAACTGGCGTTTCTGCGGCGAAGAAGGTGGACAAGGGTGGCTGGCACAAAATCTGATGGCAGGGGTCAAGCGTAAGGCCCGGCAATTCGGATTTGGAAAAGTGGAAGCCTAACTGAATATTTTTCCTGAATTTTATACTAATTGAACTTGAAAAAGAAATTTAATTTGATTTTTCAAATAAACGATTCCACCGATTTGCGCGTTTTCCGCTCGGCCAAATTTTGACCGTATCTCCCTTTATTATCCTCAGGTATTTTACCTAATCTTAGCTGTTAAATACCAAGACCAGTTATCAAGTTATTCGTTCCTGCTCGGGTAAGACTAACTTTTGATATGTAGGATATGTGTTGTATGTTGGATGACATTTTCCAGCGCCTACTTTTTTACTAGTTCATCGTTTTGGAAGCCTTAATTGGAGCTGTGCCTTGCCTTGAGAGTGATTTATAATTCAAAGGACCTAACTTCGAATACAGGTACTCCGAAGCACAAACATCGCAATGTAATCAAAGCCTCACCCTATCCATCGGATACCGTGAACCCTTCGAGGAAACGCCAATTAACGTGTATATGGATGAAACCAGACGTTCATAAATACCGGCGTCCCTTCCATCAATTTGAAACTTAAAATTCATCGTACAAAGGCCAAATATAGCTCGGCCAGTCTCACGCACAATAAATCCTTTTATGCCGAAAAAAGCTTCCCAAACGACGCACAATAGTGACCGTGCAGAGGAGGGCAGGGAAAATTGTCAGTTCTCTGTATCGATTAAGGACAAACGGACGGCAGTTTATTCCAAGGAATTATGACCGGAACGGAGCCTTATGGGTCCAGATAGCAGCGCAGTTGGGCAGACTGAGGCACGCACAGCTTGAGTAGCAGTTCGAGTTGTGATGAGAAGTGGATAGCAACAATGGCCGGGTAGGATCTGGGAGTGGCAAGCGGTGAGCAGAAGGCCTAAGTTTTGAGCTCAACGGCCTCCGGCGGGGGTCGTAAATAATTCCAAGAACAAAAGAGGGTTAATTAAATAGGGAAAATATCAAATTTATGGAAAAGGTCTCGCCAGTCAGTGGATGGGTAAACCGAAGGAAGACAAACTTAGGATCGATAATTTTATTCCTCATTTCACTGGAAGGCTATAAATGCTTCAATTCTAACATGACTGTACGCTTTTATAGGATTTCTTCGGAGTGCTATAATTGTATGAGCCGTTTGCGGCGGCAAATGGGATCAATCAAGGCAGCAGCAGAATCGAATGGCCCATTTTCGGATTGCTTCCTCAATCACACTCGGCCGTTCGCTCGTTAGCTCGGCGTAAAATGTTTTCCTTCGTTTGCTCGAAAGGAACTGAAAAGCAATAAATTAGATGTATGAAACCGTTAATAAATCCGGTCACTCAACACCACTCGAGAATTATTAGTATTAGGAAAAGCCAGCTCCCGGGGCCCCGGGTGTTTCGTTTGCGTACGTATTCCCCCTTGTTGGCCGAGCAATAAAGGGACGACATGAACGTAATGTAATACATTTTGAAGAATTGCGTGCACCATTAACAAAAGTGGTACTAAACGTAATTGCTACTCCCATTTCCGGAATGCCACTCGGCTGCTGTTTTAAGCTAGTTTTTAGTGCGCCGAACGGGTCCGAATTGTGAGTGTGTGATTTACGATCACCATGTCTTGTCCGTAGTTACGATGTTAGTCCACAGACCATTGCCACGCTGCTGCTGATGGGAAGATACAGTCATATCCCAGGAATCACATTTAATGAGCCGTGTAAGTTGTATTTTGTTGCAACAGCACTCTCTGCAGCTTTTGATGTGAAGCCACGAAAAAACCAAGAATAAATATTAAATGGATTTCGTAAAACGCGCTGCTAAATATGCATGAACTAACCGGTAGTTGGGCAAGGGGCCTTAATGGACTTGTTTTTGCTCGTGCAAAAATGAAATAGCTTTTATGTGCCTTCGAAGCGACAGCAATTTGAGTAGCCAGACATAAAAATAGAAATTGACAACATTCAAGTAAACCACAATTTTACCCTTCCTCGATGGAAATCCGACTCCCACCATCATCAAAACCGTTTTTCCCATGCTGTCTACTTGAGCCGGTACGGAAGCGACGATTTAGCTTGATTCCTGTTTTCGAAATCTGTGGACCCTTCTTTGAACGTGAGATTCACCCGAAACAACTCCCGTCGAATATCGCGCTCCGCTTTCCTGGTTCGCACACAAAACCGTTCTCCGTGGGGTGCATACATTAGAGCAATTTAAATACCTCCACATCATTAAAAAGACGTCCCTCGTGGAATATGTTGAATCATGGGATTGGTTCTTGCTGTGACGCAAATTAATTCAGCAACTCTTTTGAAATATGTTTGGGCTTCACTCTCGCAGTCGTTGGTGACAATGAAACCTTGCAACTCTTTTTTGACAAAACTGCTTCTTCGGGTCTCAACGGTATCAATCACATAAAAATCAACAAAACTGCTATTTTAACTATTTTTTCAATGAACACTTAAAGACATTTGTGGGACTCCATTTTGAAAATATGAAGCGTTCCACGCAGCAATCGAATATTCTCTATTGATACATGAACATCTAACGACCCATCATAGCATGCTGTGCGTGTGACTGTCATCTTTCGTTTGTTTACTTGTTTGCACGGTTTAAATTCTTCGTTTTAAAATGTCACACATTGAAAACGACGTGAAAATTGAGGGTTTGGACACATGGCTTCGTGAAAAGGGTGTGACCATGCGACAGTTGGCGAAGCACTTTGGAATTCATCACGCGAGTGTAAAATCCATCATAACCAAGTTTGGGGAGCACTGTTCTTTGGATGAACTGCCAGGAAGAGACAGAAAACCCGGATCTTCCAACCCTTAAATGGATCATAAACATTGGCGTAACTACTGGGGGTGCCTAGGGGGCCAGGCCCCCTCCAGAATTCTGTAGGCCCCCTAGGATTTTTCCTAATATATTTCTAATTTGAAATGAAACACTATTAATTTTTTGTACTTTGCTCCCTTGAGAAATAGTTAAAATGAGTAACTTCAGAAGTATGAGTCTTTACTCCTTTGCATTCTTTTTTACACACACTCACCCCACTGTACCTTATAGGATGAAAACTTGGTATATTTATCAAAAAAAAACCATAGTTAACGACAATTAGATACATGAGAATTCGGATATATCAACATTACATCCACTTCGCTCGAGAGTTTGCGTCTGTTAAAATGTGTTGAAATTGGAAATATCTTCCCAACATCATGGGATCGTAGTTGTGAACAGCAATTTTTGCTAGAACCAAAGATGTAAAGAGCAAGTATCGAGCTCGGCAGGTTATGAAATCTAATAGAAGTAGTTTGAAATTGAACGGAGGTCTTTTGTTAAGCAGTAGCAAACGCACACACTCTTGCTAATCAGTCCCATGCGGGGTAGGTCACGGATCCGCCACCTTGACTGGCAAAAATGTATGCGCTTGATCATGCGCAAATACCGCTCAAGGCACAGAATGGTTCTAACGATGTGAAATCTCTGTTTTTACACTCCCTTAAGACCACATGTGATGGAAATCAATTTCAATTAGAGGTTTTAAAACCACAACTTCTCATTTTTACCAGTAGTGTTTTTCTCGTCGTTGTTGACTTAACAACCTCGGAGAGAAACCCAGTAAGGTGTCGTATGCTGATCCTCTTAACAGCAATTTTGATGGAAACCCCATCATTGAATAAATACACTACTAATTATGTTTTTTTTATTGCGTTTACTTCGAAATACTGCTTAACAAAAGCTTTACGCCTTAGCTCTAAATAATTCTGAATTCTAATAATTCAATTCTATTTATATTAAAACCTCTATCTAAAATAATAGCGACATTGAAATGTAGAGCCTGTTAAGTTTAAACATAAGATTTTAAACACTTTTCTATGTACGTATTTTAATTTTATTATTAAAGAAGGTATTGCAATAATTAGTTTTATTTAAAGGTGCATTTTAGAATTCACGATATCATTTTCTCTTGTACGAACAATTTAGTAGAGTATAGACTCCCCAGATTGATTAAAAGTTTCGAAGCTAACGAATGTCCATAAGCAAAATATGGAGATAGAAGTTTATTCATTAACGATAATATTTTCGAAAATGTAGTTTTTGAAGTTAGGTTAACATATAATCAGGTAAATTCTTGAAATCATAACATTTGTTGGGGTTGACTTCAGAACCACTAGTTGTTGATATAGACTACATAATGGGCCTGTATGTCAAATTTTATTAAAATTCGCTTCGCTTTTATTACAAAAGTTGTATCACATTTATTCTTAAGATTTCTTTAAAGGATTTGATT
>JASCZW010015824.1:0-19834 GCA_034211315.2 Aedes japonicus
ATATCCAGCATTATTTTAATTTATCGTATTTTGGTCCAGTTGGTCAAATTTAATCAAGAAGTTTTGATTTTCTTTAAACAACTCGCTTACCCATTTCCAATAAGTGTAGGTTTGATCAAAACGATTGAGTTTATCAAATAATAATTTGTTTTATTATTATTCAGAGGATATTCAGAATAAGTTTACTATGAGTAGGAATTCGAAATAAAACGTCCATTTTGAGGAATTTGTGAAAAATTATTTCAGGACATTCCAAGAAAGCTCAAAATGATACTTGAATAGAGTTTCACAAGAGTCAAAATTCTCAAGACCCTTTTTCGAAAATTTTCTTCGATCATCATATGATTTGCTTATATTTTACAAAATGGTCTGGAATACTATGAAAATCATTCAAAAAATTCAGCTAACTAAGTATTGACAAATAAAAATAAACATACTTTATTCCTTCAGAAAATCACTAGGAACATCATAATTTAATTAGATGATTCATTTTCCTAAGAAAATTATTCATAAAAATACATAAACATTACCTCCCACTATATTGACCTGATATAGGTCAGGCAAATATTTTCCAAATTTGGTCAAATGTATTTGTTCACATTGAAAATTGCACAGGTTTATGTGCCTGCTGAATGCAGTCAAATTTTATTTGGAATTTTCTCAGAATGTTCCAAAACGCTTCGAATATCACACATAAAATTATTTAGACATTTGGACTTAAATTTTATTAACTTGGAATGACTAAAACAAGTGTTTTCCGAATTGAATATTTGTGCTGCTATTTTCACCAAACTTTCATGTTCCTTGGGATTGAATTATGTATGTTAGTCCAGTTTCTATTGATGAAAATGCCTCTAAACGATTTGAGGAAATCATATTAATACTAACTGAACCCAGTGCGAGCCTTTCTACGCTTGCAACTAAATGAATGAAAATATAATAGAACTTGCGCTTCTATGTTTTTATTTACGAATGAGTTTTGTTAAAATATTTTCGTTTGCTAATGTGTTTAATTTTTGTAAAATTAAACGTGGGTATGTATTTTTAATTATTACCTCAGATATTTAGTTTCTACCATAGTTTTTCTTTCTGTGTAGACGCATTTCATTGACAAAACATTTATCTTCAAACTACTCCGTATCCTATCAGTTTGAACGTCATTTTCTTTTGCCTAACATTATCTTAGATTAACTTCTTGTGCATATGTAACAATGAGAGTAACTCAAGCATCCCCCATTCTTGGCTACAAAGGGATTCAAACTTCTATCAGAACACGCTGCTTTCCCTGCGAAATACACATTTTGCGTTTAAGTTGCCTCAATAATGCTCAAATTTGGTTAACATTTCTGTTGCATTTTGCATGATGCCCCCTCTCGAAGAGGGGAGGATTCTCAAACGACCATGGAAAAAATCCTGCCTCTAAAACCCCTACAGCCCCCTTCCAGACGGGAGAGGAGCCTCGAACCATTATAAGAACATTCCTCGGCTCCAACAACCCCTGCATACCAATTTTCATAACAGTAGGAAAAATTCTTATGTTTGGTTGAAAATTGTGTTTCATTTGTATGAGAGCCCCCTGAGAGGGAGGGGTCTCTAATCACCATGGTAACATTTCTCCACACGCCAAATTTGATTCCATTTGTTTGATTAGTTCTCGAGTTTTGCAAACAAAATCTGTGTCATTTGTATTAGAGGCATCCCTTCCTGATGGGTGAGGGGCCTCAGACTATCAGAGAAACATTTTGTGTCTGCTATAACCCCCACATGCCAAATTTGGTCCTATTTTCTTGATTAGTTCTCGGGTTATGCAGAAATTTGTGTTTCATCTGTATGGGAGTCCTCTCCCCTTTCAGACGGGGGAGGGGTCTCAAAGCATCGTGAGAAAGTTTGCCCGTCCCAAAAACCCCTGCATACAAATTTTCATAACAATAGAAGAATTCTCATGATTGGTTTAAATTTGTGTTTCATTTGAATTAAATCCCCCTCCCCTACCGGAAAGAGGAGGGGCCTTGAACCACATTTCTTGCCTCCAAAATCCCCATATGCCAAATGTGGTTGCATTTGCTCTCTCAGTTCTAGAGTTATGCAGAAATGTCAGATTCATTTGTATGATAGTCCCCCTTCTAGGTAAGGGGAGGGGTCTCAAACAACCATAGAAACAGTTTTCGCCTCCAGAAAACCCCATATGCTAAATTTGGTTCCATTTGCTTGATAAGTTCTTGAGTTAAGCTGCAACTTCGATTTCATTTGTATGAGAGCCTCCCCTGCTATAGAGAGGAAGGGTCTCAAACTACCATAGAAACATTTCTTGCCTTCAAAAACTCCCACCTGCTACATTTGGTTACTTTTGCTTGAGTAGTTCTCAAGTTATGCAGGAATTTGTTCTTCATTTGTATGGGTGCCCCCTCTTCCAGAGATGGGAAGGGTCTCTAACTATCATTAGAATCTTTTACTTTTTTAAATTATGTAAAATGTATTTACGTACTTCAGAAATCTTAAGACATTACAATATGTCTTCAAGTTATTTTTTATTATCAAATTTTGAGAACATTCCAAATGGTTAAAAGAACTTTATTTTAAAAAATTGCCAGGCACATTAAAATATCTACAGACCATTTGTTTCAATTTTTCTTAAAATATTCTTAATACTTAGAAAACTTTTCGTAAAAACACTTGAACATTCCGACCTATAATTATTTATTCTATTGGAAATATTGGCGAACCGGTTCTGACATGGATTAATTAACTACAAGTTAGTCGCTGAAAATAGTTTGTAAATTTTCCTATAATTGATATATCATCTAGTCAATACAATAAGTTACATTTGGTTACAGGAAAAATATTTGCCGTTTGAATGTTGTTTCGCTTTTTTTATTGTAAACTAGCTGAGCCAGTGCATGCGCTGCTACGCTTGCAACTAAATGAAGGAAAATTCAATGTAACTGGCACTTTTATGGTTTTTTTTCGGAATAAGTTGTTTTTTCTTGAATAAGCAGGAGTCGAACTTCTATCAAAACATGCTTCTTACCTGAGAAATACACGTTTTGTGTTTAAGTATCCTGGATAATTCTCATTTTTGGTAGAAATTTGTGTTTCATTTGTATGGGAGCCCTCCCTTCCGAGGGGTTAGTTTCTCAAACTACCATACAATAATTGCCTTCAAAACCCCCCACATGCCAAATTTGATTCGATTTGCTTGATTAGTTCTGGAGTTATGAAGAAATTTGTGTCTCATATGTATCAGAGCCCCCCTTCCTGAGAGAGCCCCCCTTCATATAAATTTTCACGTTGGTCGGTTCAGAAATTTCCGAGTCTATAAGGGTCTGACAGGCAGACAGACAGACAGAAATTCATTTTTATGTATATAGAAATCTACCCTTCAAAAACCTAAACATGCCAAATTTGGTTCCATTTGCTTGATTTGTTCTCGAGTTATGCTGACATTCGTGATTTATTTGTATAAGAGACCCCTCTTTCAGTGAGCGGAGGAGTTTCAAACCACAATAGAAACATTTCTTGCCTTCGAAAACCTCCACATGCCAAATTTGGTTCCATTAACCTGATAAGTTCTCGAGTTATTCAGAAACTTGTGTTTCATTTGTATGAAAACCCCCCTCCCGCCCCCTTCCAGATGGTGGAGGAGTCTCAAACTTCCGTAGAAACATTTATGTCCCTCAAAAACCTCCACATGCCAAATTGGGTTCCATATGCTTGATTAGTTCTCGAGTTATGCACAAATTTGTGTTTCATTTGTATGAGAGCCGCCCTCTTACAGAGGGCGGAGGGGTCTCGATTTACCTTTGAAACATTTCTTGCCTTCAAAACCCTGTACCTGCCAAATTTGGCTCCATTTACTTTATTAGTTCTCGAGTTATGTAGAAGCTTTGTTTCTTTTGTATGGAAGCACCGCCCTCCAACCTAACACAGAGAGAGAGGAGGGGTCTCGAACTATCGTAGGAACATTTATTGCCTTTAAAATCCCCGCATGCCAAATTTGGTTCGATTTGCTTTATTAGATCTAGACTTATGAAGAAATTACAGTTTCATTTGTATGACAGCACCTCTTGTAGGAGAGGGGAGGGGTCTCAAACCACCATAAAAACATTTTTCTCCTCCAGAAAACCCCACATGCCAAATTTGGTTCCATTTGCTTGATCTCAAGAACTAGATGTGCAGAAACTTCTGTTTCATTTGTAAGAGAGCCTCCCTTTCTAGAGAGGAGAGGGGTCTCTGACTATCATAGAAACATTGCTTGCCTCCAAAAACTTCCGCATGATAAATTTGGGTTCTTTTGCTTGATAAGTTTTCGAGTTATGCAGAAATTTGTGCTTCACTTGTACGGGAGCCCCTCCTTCCAGAGAAGGGAGGAGTTTCAAACCATCATAAGAACCTTCCGGTGTAGAAGACGAATCCAACAAAGCAAAAATTTCGCCAAACGGTCCTTTCGCTCGCGAGTTAAATCCCCCAACTCATTTTTATTTATATAGATAAAAATGTTTTGTAGCCAAATTGTTCCTTGAAGAGTTTGCTATCGATGCACCTTTTTCAATTTTCAAAAAAATGTACAATACGGAGTTAATCGCTTGAAAATGGAGGCAATGTCTTATATTTTTTGGCACTTTTTCTCAGTAGAAGTGGCACTCATGTAAAAATTACAAGATTTATCAACATGGTTTGTTCCCAAAAATTGTGCTCCATTTAGTTAAGAACAAACGGACGGAAATGAAATTGCAAAAAAGATAATCAAATATGTTTAAAATTGCAAAACAATGCGCGACAAACCGAACGGGCGTGCGACTGATTTTGAATAGCCTGTGAATTTGATTTAGTTTTAAGAGAAAGTTAATAAACAAAATTTATTATGACAATTTATCAATGAAAATTATGTTTTATTTTGTAGTATATTCATCTCTGCAATATAAAAAATGGAGACAAAACATCAACTTAGTTGAAGATGTTGATATGTGTTCAGTAAAAACTATGGAAACATATTAAAAAATAATCCTTTCGACTGGTTTGAATAATTTATTTGTAAGGAACAAAATATTTCCATAAGGGGGGGGGGGGGGGGCCCCCTTGCAGATAAGTTTGTATATGGGGAGAGGGTCTTGGTAGACAAATTATTCTTCAAAAAACCTGATTGATAAAACAATACTCTTATACAACATACTTTAGAAAAATTGGGGAGGGGGCTTTTGGCTAGGGAGGGGGGGCTTTCCACCACCACCTCTCCTATTTAATCTTATGCACAGCAACCTTATTCTAGTTTTGATATACCCCTTTGAACTGCCCCTAAAACTAAAAACAAACGTTCAAGTTTATTGTTCAGAAATACGTTGCTCATTACTCGGTTAAATACTAGTTACACCTTCCGGATGCGATGAAAATAAATAAATATGACTGATTTTATGCTAACCCTACTAGAATACTATCAAAAAATGCGGAAAAACAAAAAAAATCGGCCACCATTTTGTATGGAGCCGCCCTATAGTGCATTTCAACGCTTCCCATTAATCTTCTACAGCTGTCTACAGGCATTTGGCACCTTTTCGAAATCTACTGCCACCAATTAAATATACAGCCGATCTTCACCCAGACTACGAAACAGATATAACACCGTTATCTTAAGCCAAGACACTACACCTCACCTCCTAAAACAGGTTTATTCCACATCGTAACCCATCCCATATTATTCTGATGCTTGACTTTTCCCAGCTCTTGGACTATCCTGGCAAGAGCAACCACACCAGAGAATGAGATGAGATTAAATCGAGCCGCACTCCACTTAGTAGACACCCTTCTTCTCCCCCACCCAGATCCGTTCCAAGAGAGCAAAGTACTTTCATAGTCAGGCAATCACTAAAACCAGGATTATTCCACCCACCATACCTGCATAAATTATGGTCTGCCAAGGTGAACAAAAGCCGGCTGCTAGTTCTATAGACAGGTGGATGCCCCGAAGAAGACGACCATCACTAATGGAATATGGACTGGGGAAAAATAGCAAACGTTATTGCCTAGATACGGCACGACGACGTTCGACCAGGTTGTCAAAAGTTGTCCAATTATAACGACCAGGAGCGAAGGAAGAACTTTTATTAAAATCTTTTTTGCAAACCCATGATTTCTAAGATGGTTTCACGGTGGATGGAATAGTCGGACTCGGAGCATCACTCCTCCGACAGAAGCAGCCTGCAGCTGATCGGGACATGGAAATTGATTGGAAAATACGGAGAAGCTGCTCGTTATCTCGGCATCTCTCTGCTGAATTGATGTGCAAGTTTTTAATTGCAACAGTTCGATTGGTGGCAGCGGAGGTAACGGAGGAGCAGAGTTCGCGAATAGTTTCTAATTGATTTGATTAGGAAACGGCTAGAATGACAGAAGATCTAGGTCAAAATAATCTTTTGGGGAACGGCACTTCGACTTCCTGAGATGTTAGCTAGAAAATTTGAAGCGGTGTCTACCTATTATTTCACCTGCCCAAAGCTAGACTTCTAACGTGAGTAAGTTGTTAAATACCTCCACGTAGCATGGTAAGTCCTTTCAAAAGCAAGCGGAAAACTGTGTTTTTCCTCCATACAATCTGGCAAAGTACGACGGCATCCGTTTTCCGGGAGAATAATGTTTTCTCTTTCGTGTCGTTTTGTGCTTCTATTTTTTCTCCTGTGCATTCATGGGGATGAAAGGGAGGACAAAGATAGCAGTTTGTGGTGGTTGCAATGCACTGCTTATGTAATACAGTGTATTTTAGAGTCATCCGCTGCATGGTTTTCGAGTCGTAAATGTAGTGAAAAGGTCTCGCTGACGGTGTTTTGTTTCGAGTTTTCAAGACAAAATTTGGTTTCTTTTCCGTTTTCACAAACTTTCTTTAAAACAAATATATGACTTTTCGAAGGTATTGCAAACAGTAAGCTAATGTAATTATTTAAAAAAAAATTCACGTATATCGTCTGGTAAATGCTTATGCTTACTAGGTGGGGATAATATTTCAGTTCGAACAAGCTACACGTAATGTTTGCATTACGTTTTATTATTTAAAAAAGATGGACAAAAATTGCCGATTTTTCATGGGTTTACCTTCACTCGCACTGACAAAACAACCCATGCAGCATCAATCATAGTAACCCATGAGCCTGCAGACAAAATTTGACAGATGGCAAAAACAGTGAAGCAACTCCGTTCAGAAGTGTGCGCGTTCACCGGCACCCCGCACGTCGAAAACGGACATCGTGTGGCACTTTGTGGACACCGGATACGCCCATTCCGGCATCAACAACATCTTGCACTATTAGACAACAATCAGAGCATCGCAAGAAAGCCCGGTTCCTGACGGCCGACGATCCTGAGCGACAAGAAGCTCCAAATGATGCTGAAGAGGAAGACCGAGGGAAAAGTAGCTACATCGCTGCGTGCGCTTGGTCGGGTGGTCGGTTCAACCGGCCAAACAGTGAAAAAGTACCTGGCAAACATGAACATACATGTCAGGTGTCAGGCGGAAGCGCGTCCACTGGTTTCGGAGCTTGTTTATTGTTTATTAAAGTCAACAGGTAAAATATTTGCCCCAATGACCGGCATCTTAAAACTAAAATCACAAAATTAAACAAACTGACAAAAAATACGTCTAAAACTACACTTATTTGTTTCTCTACGTACATTAAAATCAAATACTAGGTAACAACTATTAAAAAGACGACTCATGCTGCGCATTGGCTCATGGAGTCCATAGTTGGTTCTTGCCGCTGGAAGGCTCAGGAACGAATGTGCCCGTAGATTACGGCGGCGTATGTTGATGTCTAACATGCTGAGCAGTGAAGAACAATCAATGTTGCCTTGCAGGAGATCGCCAATAAAACAGGCTTTTGCCACGTTACGCCTTCCATCAAGTAGATGCAGGTTGATGAGCTGGCACCGACTGCTATAGCTGGGTAGATTGAACGGGTCTCTCCACCTGAGATTACGTAGGGCAAATCGAATGAATTTCCGCTGGATGGCCTCAACACGCTGGATTCCATTCTGGTAATAGGGAGACCAGACAACAGAACAATATTCCAGAATAGGGCGGACGATTGCGCAGTAAAGCGATTTCAAGCAGTAAACATCCTTAAATTTTTTGGCAAAACGGAACAGGAACCTAACTGTGATGACGCCTTAGACACGACGTATGCTACGTGGTCTTTGAAAGTCACTTTGGAATCGATGAAAATCCCAAGTCCTCAACCGTCGTTTCGCGCTGCAGCTCAAGCCCTGCCAAAGCATAACTGAATTGGTAGAGTTCACGTTTACGGCCAAATGAAATCACTCGAGCACTTGGACACATTCAATGTCATCCGGTTGATGCGACACCATTCAGCGAACGAACCCAGCTGTTGTTGCAGAAAAACGGCGTCTAGTGGATGCTTTATCGCGTAGAACAGCTTATAATCATCAGCGTATGAAAGTTTTAGGCATTTGAGGATGAGATTGACATCGTTCATGTAAAGCAGGAACAAAAACGGTCCAAGGTGGCTGCCTTGGGGCACGCCGGACAAAACTGGAAATGGTGACGAAACGTGATCACCGATTCTGACGGACATACTACGATTGGTCAGGTAGGATCGCAGCCAGATAAGCAAGTTGTTGCTCATTCCTAATTTATCAAACTTGGCTATTGCTATCTGGTGGTTCATTTTATCGAACGCAGCGGAAAGATCCGTGTAAATAGCATCTACTTGATTACCGTTTTCAAGCTGCTTGACCAAGAAAGAGGTGAAGCACGTCAAATTAGTGGATGTCGAACGTTTGGGAATAAATCCATGCTGATCCGGTGAAATATAGTGCGCGTAGCTCTGCACTAGCTTCCGAAGAATTATTATCTCAAACAATTTGGATACTGCACTTAATGCAGCTATGCCCCGGTAATTTGAGACCAGTCCTTGCAACCTTTCTTAAACACTGGGAAAACATATGACTGTTTCCAACAGTTCGGAAATATGCCAGTGGACAAAGAAAGATTGAACACCTTTACTAACGGAGACGCAAGCATTTCCACGCACCGTTTCAGTACAAGCGATGGAATACCGTCCGGACCACATCCCGTTGAGGACTTCAATTCCTTGCCAGCTGCAATAACCATGTCATTGGTGATGGCGTAATGCATTCCGGAGGCAGGAAGACGGGGCACATTACTGGTGGCGAGCGCGATATCCTGCGGGTCGAGCAGCTCGTCGGAGAAAACGTTGCTGAATTGGGAACGGAAAATATCGGCAATACCGGCGACGCAATCAGCTTCAAGCACACCATCCGTCATCGTGGAGGGTAAACCGACTTCCTTTCGCTGATCATTGACGTGACGCCAAAATTTTTCTGGTTGGACTTAAAGTTGTTTTGTAGACGGTCTTGATAAGCGTTATAAAGATGATCGTTTAATTGCTTGTACTCAGCGTTCGCTTTCACGTAACACGATTTTGTAGAATCGGTGCGATATTTGCTGTGTCGTCTAAGAGCTGCCTGCTTCACTCTTTTTAGGCGCTTGAGAGCGGAATTCGACCAAGCTGGTTTAGGTGATTGATGTTTCATCCTCACTGGAACAAACTGATCGATGGCATATAGCAGTACACCAGACATTGTCGATGCAGCGAGGTTGACGTCAGAAGCATCGAGGATCTCATCCCAGTCAACAAGTCCTAAGAAATTGTTCATTCCGCTGAAATCAGCCTTACTGAAATCATAAAAAACACTTTCAGAGGAATCACGGAAGCAACACAATGGATTTACTGCAAATTTCATAACTAAAGGTGGATGATGCCGACAGATTTTAACTAGCGGTGCTGGTGCTTCAATAACTGTGCAATCCTTACACAGATCGTCACTAACAAAGCACAGATCAAGCATGCGATTATTCTCGTTTTGAACGCCAGTCAGTTGCCTGAGCTGAGCGGTACTATACGCATCAAGCAGTTCTCGTGATGTCATGCCAATCGTAGATCGAGAAACGATAGGAAAGTAGTGCCCAAGAGAATTTTGCTGCCAGTAAATCGTACCCAGGTTGAAATCGCCGAGAATGATCACTTTGTCCCTCGGATTCAACTGCGAAATGACCCAGTTCAGCGAGTCAAGATGCTTTTCGATAAGAATCGCGTCATTTACTCGGTCGGGAGGAAAGTAAATCACGCAAACGTAGAGCGATGCATCGTCAGTAGCCAATGCAGCCCATATTTGCTCTGCCGATGAGCTATTGGGAGGATCGACCGAACGGGATTTGAATCTCGAATGAACAGCTTTCACCACATTCGACCACAGGACCAGGACGACTATGTAGAACGACGGCAGCGTGTGGCAGGACTGGGTCAAAGGGCTCAAGGGCTTCCAAAGGGCTTCCTACGGCGCGTCCTGGTGTCCGGAGCGGCTGACAGTCTGATCTGGGTATCTCGTAGCGAGTTGACTGCATCATTACTGTCCATTTGTTTATCTAGTTGGGGTGCACTCGAGCTATGATTGGCAGCATCAAAGACCGTATCGCTAGCACAGGAACGTCTGAATTGCGACGGCTCGACTGAGCTAGGCGTCCGGCGTTCCGGGTCCAATGACGGTGAGCTCGGTTGATAAGTGAAATTGCGCGAACATGATGTTTGGTTCGAAGCACTGAAAGCCAAAGAAGCATCACGAAACGAATCGTTCGGAAAAGCAGCGTACTTGCCTGCGGTAGAGGTTCGAAGATCCCGTCTCCCAACTCAAACACAGGGCCGGAACGGCTGTTGTTCGCTGGCGGGATGGGCTCGACTGCAATGAGAGGGATAGGGACTTCCTTTGGACTTCTGGCAAGTGTGCGTTCCGGTGTAGAGCAAGATGACAGTTGGTGGTCGCATCCAAAACTATCCCAAATAGGCACGATAGAAGAAGCACTGGAACACGAAAACTCATCAGGCAGAGAATTGTTACAAATCGATGCATACTTGCCTGAGTGAGGAGTTTGGGAAACCCTTCCACCGAACTCGACCACAGGGCCAGAACGACTCTGATGGCAGGAGATGGAACGGCTTTGGTGGCAGGAAACAGCTGGCGCGACTGGGTCGAGTGGTTTGGGGTCTCCCATAATGCGACAGGCAGTGCGTTCTGGGATGATTGCAGCAACGGTGAGGGGCATCGGAGGTTCGTTTCGTAGGCAGCTAAAGCAGCGATGAGGTCTATTGTTAAGATTCGGTACTATACCTTCGTCATCTGTAGGTTGAGTTTGTCACTGTTCCGGTCCATTCCGGGCGATTTTGGTAACTTCTTCGACCGAGAATCATCGAACTCGCGGAATTGAATACTTTCCGGCCACGATTCGCAGGAAAGGGCCACATCCCTTTTATTGTGCTTGACACCGACTTTAAAGAAAACATAGTTTAACGTCGACGGATCTATTCCTTTGGGAACCAGTTTTATAACCCGTGGTTTCTCATGTGTCTCCAAACACAAACACTCAGAGACGAGAGATGAAATTTCGTCATTCGTAGTACTGGGATGAAATGCTGATAAGTACACCCAAAGCAGATCGACATTTAGGTCAACGGTTTTGACTGAATCGATAGGAGCTTTTTTTCCGCGAAGTATTGGTTTATTCTCAGAGCTGGACGAAGTACGGCGACGCTTTGGGGTGCCACGAACAGAATCAATGCGATCATTTCTTGGCCAGCGTGGAGTTGAGCTGGCTGGAATCTTCGAATCAACTTTGACTGCCAGAGCAGTAACAACTGAATTCAATTTAGCAATATCATCCTTCATCGAGTCTACTGCATTCGTCGTCAAAGTTGTTTCATTGACGTTACGGCTTACAATATTTCGAAAGTGGCCGTTTGAAAAAAGCACCGCACACTGATCGCACATCCAGAAAACATTGTTTGCGTACAAACCAAGTTGATCGAGAAGCTCGACATCAACTTTTGCGCAAATTACGTGGAATGTATCGCCACAGAATCCACGACAAACGATGCGTTCGGAATCCAAAACAGCTGCAGGCAATGACGCAGCGGTGGCGGCTGAATAAGATGGTCAACTCGATTTTCC
The DNA here is from genome assembly GCA_034211315.2 of Aedes japonicus. Taxonomy (NCBI): domain Eukaryota; kingdom Metazoa; phylum Arthropoda; class Insecta; order Diptera; family Culicidae; genus Aedes; species Aedes japonicus. Next base: position 12,028 of record JASCZW010015824.1, read on the forward strand.
CGAAGAATCGCGACGTGGTGGTGTTGATGGACGACGAGACCTAACTCACCCTGGATGGCAACGACTGGCAGGGCACTTCGTATTTTACTTCCCCCACGAAGGAAGTGAGCTCCGAGGTGAAGTTCATTTCACACCTCAGGAAGTTCCCCAAAAAGGTGCTACTGTGGCTGACAATAAGCGAAAAGGGGATTTCAAAGCCGCTTTTCTTTCGCTCCGGACTGGCCGTGAATGGCGAAATTTATGTTGCGAGATGCCTGCCGGGAATTGCGTCGTTAATCAAGAAATACCATAAGGGCGAAGACGCGGTGTTCTGGCCGGATCTGGCGTCGGCTCACTACTCGAAGCGATCGTTGGAGGAGATAGAACGGCTGAATATCGATGTGGTATTCAAGTCAGCGAATCCGCCCAACGTCCCCCAGCTGCATCCCAACGAAAATTTCTGGGCCAACCTGAAGCGTAAGATCTACTTCAACAATTTTGTCGCGAAAACTGAGGAGGAATGGATAAGGGCTTCAAATGGTGAGTTGACAACTTGGCAGGAGGGTGCGACCGACCTCTGGTCCTCACAAGTTCCTACCTCACGCCTCCACGAGTCATATGATCACAAAAGACTGCCAGCTGAAACATGGAGACGCTGGTTGGCGTAGCCTGGGCAATGTTGTCAATCCGACAATAGCGAAGTGAGGGGGTGCGACCGGTACATCATATCATAATTTTCCATTCTCATATCTTTCAGGTCTTCCAGGTCGTCAGGTATTACAAAATAATTTAAAATTTAAAATTCTTTTTTTTTCATGGCGGTCATAGATTGCCTAAATTTTCTGGTTCATAATGGATGCGCTAGTTTGTCTACAATTGCAACAAAACAGCAGTCGGCACACATGTAATTTTCAATTCATATTACAATATACCCTCACTATATATTTTATCTTATAGGACATTGTTTATTCATTGCCTAATTCTGTATATTTCATTACATGTATTACGCCAGAAAGGTAAATTTCTCTCAGGTACCATACAGTTTAGGAGAGGAGGTCTTGCGGTTATAGGATGATCATCTTCTGGTAGAAGCAGCAGTAAGAATGGGGATCAATTTTCAGCTGTATCTAGCACCGTCGGAGTGGCCTTCTCGGAAGTAGCAATGGATGTATATATAGATGTGTAGATACTAGTATGTGTTATTATATGATGCATGTTTTTTACAAGCTCTAGCATATTTGCATTAATAGAAATGTTGACGACTCTCTCGACCGCTCAACCTTTAATTCCTTCATTATATTTTCCATTAAATGGCGTAATATGACCTTAACATTTCAGTACACGATCATCAACTACTATTTGAGCGGTTCAGAGGAACACAGCTGTTCATCATTATTAATTGCATATCATACATATAATATTATGGAAGAAGTAATAAAATAATTAATAAAATTTTAATTGCTTCAGTTTGGTGATCCGGCCGGTATAATTATTTTATTACATTATATCAAATAATAATCAAAATTAATAAATGCTCTTCATTCCAGAAGGTTATATATCTATATGTCATGATTAAATACGTAATAATATAATATTATGGTTTTATATACAATTGAATGCTTTATTGATATTTATACCTCAATGAATAACAAGATGACCTTCACATTCCAGAGATACAGTCACCCATCAGTGATACAAAGTGGTACGAAGCTGCATATTATTATTACTGCCTTAATATTATTATTTCAGCAGGTTAATTAATTTAGTTTAACATGGTTATCATAGGCTCGTGAACTCCAACTATTACATAATTTAACTAAATATCCTTATATAATTTTTGCTCTACTATATAATCATATATAACATATTATTATTACATTACATCTATATTTATATAAATATAATAAATACTGGGTTGGGAGGGAGCACCAGGGTATCATTCAAGCTGAAACTGGACGATGGTTTGATTGACTGCCTGAGTCTAGGAGGGAACAAACAGTATCATTTCTTATCCTACCGATTCGAGTGTGGTGCTGCGAGTTCTACTCCAACAGTTTCAGGGAGAGTGACGCGCCCTTCTTAACAAGCCATCCTGTAGAAAGCTTAATGAGTATTGCGAATTGTGTTATTCGATTTGTTGGATCATATCGTTGGAAGGAGATTCTTAATTTCCCGTGGATTTCGTGTAAGTGTCTCTGCTTACGGGTCCACCCATCCGTTTTTGGCCCTTCATACAGCGATAGTGCGAATTCAGATCGGTGGCCCAATTTGATCTTGCTGTTAAGTGGAGCTGCATCCAAGCCAAGGGCTAGAGGGGATGGTGGCTACCATACATACATACATACAAAACTGAGGAGGAATGGATAAATACACGCATGTTTTCGTCTGCCATGGCGAATGTTCCGGTTAACTGCCGGAAGGCCGCTCGCAATTGCAAGTAAGTTTTTGCAAGTAAGCTTAAATTATTAACTTCCATGGGAAATTTATCAAAAGCAATTATCTGTCTTAGCTTTTTTATCACGATCCGAAAAAAAAAGTCCATTTTTTATAATGCAAACGTTACGGTCGTGTTTTCGCTCTATCGATACAAAGTTTGTTTCGACCACGTCAAGAGACATCGCTGCACTAAGGACGGAGCTTACAGCGATAAAAGTTAATCCGCTATACAAGCTAGGCAGCACCGGCACAAAAATCACGTGCTCAACGGAAACCGACGATACGAATTTTGTACGCACGAAAGACACTCCGCTGAAGGTGATTCTGCGTGTCCTTCCGGAAGTGTCTCTGGAGGAAATAATCAATGAGCTGCAAGCGGCCGCTCTAAAACCAGTGAAGGTGTTCCCTATAAGATAACGGCAACAGGGAAATCATCGGGACCAACCAATCCATCTGGTCTACCTGGAGAAGGGTTCCGCTACGATGGCGGAACTGATTAAAACACGGGCCCTCTTCAACGACATTGTCGAGTGGGACCGGTATCGCCCGAGATAGCACGACGTGACGCAGTTTAGCAACTGCCTTGTGTTCGGCCACGAAACCCTAAACTGCGGTGTGACATGTGTGCCGGAGCACATGCCTCCAACGATTGCTCCCCGATGGACGAAGGTGCCCCTCCAAAGTGTGCCAACTGTGGCGATAATCATGAAGGCCGCAATCGAACTTGTCCCAAACGTGCGGTGTTTCTGGCGATCCGCAAGCAGGCGTCCACCTAGTCCGGACCTGGCCAATGTGTCGGATGGATGAGCAAAATTTCCCAACGCTTCGGAACCAAGTGCCAAATCTACCAGTACTTCCATGCAACCATGAATTTGTCCAAGAGCTCTACCGCCAATTACGTTCCTGCCGCTCGAAGGAGGAACAGCTCAAAGCCGCCAGTTAGAAACCGGAATCACTTATTGTGTTGCAGCGGCACGGAAAGAATTCTTTTACAGCGGCTTGTTTACCTAGGCGCCCACTTTCTGTGGTGTAAGTTTCACGGTGGTTCGTGCAGTGAGTCAAAAGTTATTTCAGATGGAAGCCGAGAGGAGAGAAAAAAATTCTGCACACCCACGTCGATAATCCAACGGGGTCCGCAATAGAATTCGCAAACACGTTGAAAATCGCCAAATCAACCGTGTATGATGTGCTCAAACGTTTCAGGGATCGAGTACCTCAAAGTAAGCGTCGTAGTGGAACATATGACCGCAAACTGAACCAGAAGGTGTTGAGAACCGTCAGAGCAAACCGTGGACTATCAGATAATGAAATCGCACAAAAATACGCTGCAGCTCGCAGTACTGTTCCAAGAATTCGTTTGCGAGAAGGATATCGTTCTTATCGAACCAGCAAGCAACCAAACAGAACGTTGAAGCAAAGTTTCGTCACCAAAACTCGAGCTCGGAAATTGTACCAGCAGGTTTTGATGAAGTACCAAGGATGCCTTCTCATCGACGATGAAACCTACGTCAAAATGGATTTCAGACAGCTTCCTGTCCAAAAATTATACATGGCGACGGCACGAGGAGATGTTTCTGCGAAGTTTAAGTTTGTTTTTATGGACAAATTTGCCAAAAAAAAAAACCCGGATGATTTGGCAAGGGATATGTAGTTGTGGACTAAAGAACAAAGTGTTCGTGACGAATAAGACGATGGACTCTAAGCTGTACAAGGAAGAATGCCTCAAAAACCGCGTACTACATTTCATTAAAGCCCATAAAGATCCCGTGAAGTTTTGGTCAGATTTGGCGAGTTGCCACTACAACCGGGAAGTCATCCAGTGGTACCGCGATAATAACAGTGATGTCATCGATAAAAACATAAATTCACCCATCTGCCCGCAGTTCCGGCTCATCGAGAGATTTTGGGCAATAATGAAGTGGAAGCTTAAGAAAAGTGGAAAAACGGCTCGAGACGTGACTCAGATGACCCAAATGTGGAACAAATGTGCCAAGGAAGTTGACTCGGGAAGTGTGCAGCGTTTGATGGGAGGAATAAAGAAGAAAGTGCGAATTTTCATTAGAAACGAAGAGAAATGATTTGTATTGACATTCTTTCTTTTAAGTACCTTTGTTTTGAACTTATTTGTACGTCAATCCGTTACCGAGATGCAGATGATTTTATTATTCCGGATTCTCAATGGACATATCTTTGCGAATCCCGTTCTTCTGAACTGGCTACTAGTATCATCAGATCCATTGATTACAAGCATTCGGGGTTGGCCCAATAAGCATGAGAAACCATTGTCTGTCGATAATATGTAGCTGCTAATAATAATTGTTTAAGTTATAGTAACATGAAATAAATTTGAATATTGATAGAAACAAAATGCAAAATTTATCTGCAAATTATGAGTTTGAAGGTGTGGTTACCATGATTACGCATTTTTTTTAAACTGTGTGAATCATGATAGGGTAAGGGGACATAATGTTAGCCTAGCTCCTTTATTCGGCCTATGTACCAAATATGTCAGAAATTCAGCAATAATCAACAAAATTATGTTCCTATCAAGATGACCGATTTAATTCGAAGCAATTCAGATATTTTTAATCAATTTACTCTTGTTTATTTCATAGTAATTAACGATTTTCATAGCTTTGTAGGCATCATGATTTCGCTAGTTAAGCTGAACAGATTATCTCATGGTCTTCGAATGATCTAAATTTTGTAAAATTGAACCGATAAACCGAACAATGCAGCCTAGTAGATGTACGGAAAACGTTCGCAAAATAACAATTATTTATCAAGAAAACGGTTGACCCAATGATAGGAACATACCTTTTTGTTTGTTCCCAACAACTTTGCCTGTTTGGGTCCCATCTCATTGTTCAATTCTGGGCAATGAGGAAGCGGACTCGCTTGCAAAGGTGGGCGCTATGGAAGGCGATATTTATGATCGACAAATTGCCTTCAAAGATTTTTTTTCCTATTTTTCGTCAAGAGTCACTCGTCAGCTGGCAGTATAAATGAAGTAAAGGAGATTTGGGGCGATGGCAACATTCTATCATCCCAAAGGTGTCGAAGAGATGTTGGTTTAGGGGAATGGATGTGGGTCGAGACTTCATTCGTGTCATGTCTCGCCTCATGTCCAATCATTATTCTTCGAACGCTCATTTATACCGGGTTGGGCTGAACGACATCTGAGCTTTATGATTCCCTTCGGGCTCGAGGTAGACATCCCAATGTGCCAATTCGATATATTTTGGCTGTACGTGATTTGAAGTACATGAAATTCATTTATGTGTTTTTACCTAACATTAGCCTTAGATTGTAGTTAGTTTAACCTGTACGTTTACTATAAGTTTTTTTTATCGGTGTATGTGTGTGTTTGTGTTTCCTTTACAAAAAATAATCAAGTCAAAAGAAAACCATAAATTGTATAGTTATTAGTGTTTAGAATATTTAGAATTTAAAATTAATGTGTTTTGTAAACCATACTTTAAATTCCCACCCATCTTTTCATCCGTAATTTGTATTTCCTATTAACCTCGAGACGGCCGCGAGTAATCGGTTCTATCCCCCTAAATTTTGTTTTAAGAGTTTGTAAAGTTGATTCGATTGAGCCTGTACAAATAAATGATTAATAAAAAAACAACTATGGCCTGTTGTCTGGATAACTCAGTAAACATATTGTTATTGGTATAATTTTCAATGGAAATGTATGAGTTTCGATTGTTTATTCTACAAATGGTTCATCTGCGTATTCGTATTTAACACAAACCAAAGGAACAAAATGTTTGCAGAGTTAATTATTCTGTTTTCATTTTTAAAAGGTCAACAAATCATCTGTAAAAATCTCTTAAGTATTTCAAAGCGGTTTAATTTTAATTGGTTTGGGGAAAAGCGAATAAAGTTGGCAAAGCCTTAAATCATAAAATCAGGAAGAAACCCATACGAAGAGTGCATTTAATAAAAAAAAATCGATCGAAGGGGACGAAGTTCCATCCATGAATAGACCCAATTTGATCCTAGAGGGTTTGAGCTGTTTAGTGGAATACTTGTAACTATAAATTAGAAGAAAAATTAGTAATCTCCATTTAATTCCAACTACCTTTGCTTATCTTCGACAGATACGCGTATTTCGTCTACAATGTGCAGACTTCTTCAGTGTCTCGTACTAATAGTCCGACAGTCGAGTTATTAGTACGAGACACTGAAGAAGTCTGCACATTGTAGACGAAATACGCGTATCTGTCGAAGATAAGCAAAGGTAGTTGGAATTAAATGGAGATTACTAATTTTTGCTTTCCATGCTTTCCGCAGCAAGGTTGACGGGTGCATCGGCGCTAACAACCAACTACAGCTACTCCTCGCTGGACAACGACTGCTCGCCAGTGCAGTTCGTCTAGGGAGCTTGCCGCCAACTGCGTTCCTACGGCCACGACTGCCGAAAAACTAAACCAAAATGCAAAGGTGTACTCCTTATCTAACATTCATTGCTGCCTAGGAGACGTTCCTTACTTAAATATGAAGTCTGTGCTAGGGAAATACATAACCATATATTTGCGTTATTTTAAATAGTTGAATGTAAAAAATCAAGAGTTTTCATTATTGAAATCGACACGTAGAAAAATGTCTGATCGATTGGTGCAAACATTTAGATTTTTTTTGGAGAAACGACTGAGGCATTAACGCTCAAAACCTGACCACATTTCGTGACGGTCGCGATAGATATATTTTTAATTGTACCCTAGTTAAGAAAACAAAGACGTAGCCCTACGTCGAAACTATAAAACTCACTAAAGTCAGAAACTTTTGAGGAATATGGAAGTAATATCGGTCTTTAAGCATCAAATTGGGACTATAAATTAGAAGAAAAATTAGTAATCTCCATTTAATTCCAACTACCTTTGCTTATCTTCGACAGATACGCGTATTTCGTCTACAATGTGCAGACTTCTTCAGTGTCTCGTACTAATAGTCCGACAGTCGAGTTATTGAATGTTATATAAGGAGTACACCTTTGCATTTTGGTTTAGTTTTTCCGCAGTCGTAGCTGTAGGAACGCAGTTGGCGGCAAGCTCCCTAGACGAACTGCACTGGCGAGCAGTCGTTGTCCAGCGAGGAGTAGCTGTATTTGGTTGTTAGCGCCGATGCACCCGTCAACCTTGCTGCGGAAAGCATGGTTGCTGAAGCCTACGAGTTGGCGGGAAAAAGCCGCTCGTGACAACGAGACAAGAATCAATAATCCCACGTCACCTGCAGGCCACTAGCCTGAGTCGAAATTTATATTCCAGTTCCCCTTTTATTTTTGGGAGCCTTTTGGGTTATAATAATTGTACAAAATTTCAACTGGACCGGCAAAACTATATTTTAGCGACCGTGGTTTTAATTTTACATAGAATTTTCTATA
>JASCZW010015825.1:0-19829 GCA_034211315.2 Aedes japonicus
TCTTCAAATTCAATTCCCAAAATCAACCTGCTGCAACTGGTTCGTGCGAGTACGGCGAAGCGATGAAAAATGATCTTTTCGCGCCTCGATCGCCGATGGCCGATGGAGAGCGAGAGCAGGGCGCTGCGGAATTCCAATCCGCCAACCAGCTCGCGAGCCCCTGCCGAAGGATTTCCGCAAGGGTCATTGGGAGCTGTGCTTTCTTCGGAATTTCGGTTCTCTTTTTCCCTCTGCTTCGTTTTGTTTTGCTGTGAATGTCGATCCGTAGGAAGGCACCTCGGAAATCATGGCATCAAGGCGGGAGAACGTCGTAAAATGTGCGGCCACTTCGGCAAGATTAAGGAGCTGCAAGCATTGATACGAAGGAGAAAAATTAAAATCTTGACGAAGATGGGCGAATGTGTGTGCGAAATTAGCATACTGAAATGTCGCGTTCATTTTTGGGGAGAATTCCGGGAATTCGGTTATCGTGCTTGATTACGATGAAGGAGATCGGATTTTTAAATTGGATGCATCTTAAGGAGGCCTCTCAAACTTTGATGATAGTTATGAACTTCACAGTTTCGATTTATCATTTATAAAGCCACGGAAAAGACACAATCAGTTCTTGGATGCCGAAGGTGCCTTTTTGAATATAGTAATCGTCATCATGTAGACTACATGAAAAAACATTTCAGATTATCTCAGCTTTTCTTCGAACATGCCGTACATTTTTTTAGAAATTCAGAAAACTTTTTTCGAGGTCCGTCGAACTTTTGCAACCTTTTAACGTTTCCGTAAAGATCTTTAAATGTATCCCAGGTCATTCATCATGGTTGGTTCATTTGGTAAGGAGTAAGAATGCGAAACCCATACTGCAAATCTGGAACCCAACTTCGGATAACCTGATCATTCCCGAAATTAAACAACACATTTCCAGATTTCGAAAGGCAGAAATTTGAAAATTTCGATGAAGCTTGTCCACGTTCAATTTTGGACACCAAAATAATATGGCAAGTAAAACATCTGCACTTTGTAATTTAACAGAGCCGAGTTGTTTCCATGCAACAAAAAAGAGCTATATCTACATTTCGAAGCCAGTTGATGAAGGTGGCAATTCTTCTTTCTGTGAAATTCTCGGAACGTTCTGTGGTACACCCCCACCGTCCGTAAAGTATCCTCCAGATGCGCCCGCCGTGACGATTCTCCATCTTCTCTTGAAATCATCGGTTCCATTTGCGTTCTTCTTAATTTCGAAGAGTTTCCAGCTCATCTAAGAGCCCAAAGTATTACTCCATGTGGGCAGAAATTCTGGACAGTTTGGTGGACGGGCTGTTTTTGCGCGTAATTGATCTTCTTGTACCTTATACCACCATTCCAGGACGGATTTTGCATAGTGACAGTTGGCGCAGATCAGGCCGAAACCGGAGAGCTGGAGAGTCGTGGCTCCTGGAGCAAGCGGTACGCTGACCGCTTTTGCAAAACGATGCTATCTCGATACACTTCCTTATTGATGAGTGCTGGTAGAAACGAAACGTTTAGCTTTTCGACCACAACTACATATGGCCTGTCAAACCCAATACTTCGTCGGGAATTCGGACACCTTCTTTGTCCGGAAATACTCGGCAACGGCGTTCCTTTGCATTGTAGTGAGTAGTCAGGACCTGGAAGCTGTTTACAGTATTCGAGTACGTGTGTTTCGTCGTCCATTATGATACACGAGAATGTTTGCAAAAAATTCGTGTAAAGCTCTTTAGCGACGACTTGCCTGCATGCGAAATTTTAGCTGTCAATCACAGTTGGACAGCTTTTTCACTTTGTCCGCCTTCGGCCCCGTGCCTCTGCTTTACTGCTCGCACGTATGATTTTTGAATTCCCAACTCGAACGGTTTTCACCGCAGCAGAAAGATTGAGATTTTTCTTAATAGACATTACCACCTTCCGATCCACAGCCAAAAGCGCTGGTCAAATGATTTTCAAACACAAAACATGTGCCCTCCTCGGTAAGTTTTAGTTTCTCGTACCGATAGAATTCGTACAATATCCGCGGTTGCGCCCCTTCCTCTTGATTCGACAATTATTGTATTGCACTGGATGTAACAAGGATTTAAACATGTTAAGTGAAGCACAAGGGGAGAGTTTCCGGCTGTCATATCAGTAAAACGTTTTTAGCGATCATCGCGAAATATTTCTAATCGACACTGAAAGTGTCCAAAATTTAACGTGGACAGGAATTATTTATATTACAACCGGATTGAACTCCACCAAATTTCACCGCACGAAAATACAAGCAACTGTTCACTCGTAGTTAAAAAATGTCTCCCTCGCTTTTCCGAAAGACATGTGTTTTTCGTGAAAGCACGGAAAATTTTCACCAGGATGACTTATTTTTGGACTTACTGTGACCGTTATTATAAAACTTCCAGTTCCTTTTTCAGTTTCTCAAGATTTCGGCAGCGCTTCCTTTAAAACTGAACCATTTTCTTGAAACATCAGGTTTGTGGTTATTAAAGATTATCGCAAATTTATTAGAAGCGTTTCAAACAAAGCGTGCTTTATGTGATTTAAAAATAAGAAAGTTGATAGAATTTTGAAGTGCTGCTAAATTTTGGAGAATAGAGTTTGACACTGTCCTAAATCAGCGCCAAAAAGTGCAGTACAGTTTGTATATATCCTAGTGCTTAGTAGTAAAACTTTATAAGAAACAGAAGCCGGTATCTTGAATTTGAAACGCGGCAGACATCGACGTGCTAGTTTTTACAATCAGATGCCCTGGGATCCAGTGTGTGTGTGTGTGTGTGCGTGTGTGTGTGCGTGCGTGTGCGTGTGTGTGTGTGCGCGTGTGTGCGTGTGCGTGTGCTAGCCATATTGCAGAGTATTTGGACAGTTTTTTCTCGGTTTTTCTGAAACATAAGCCGCCATGTTTGGTTCCAAAATGGTGTCATCGCATCGATTTACAGTACTTAAACGCCGATTCTGGATCCAAAAGTATCAATTTCACCGAATTTTAGCCGTATTTTCCACTCTTGACGAAACTGAAGCCCGCCATTTTGGATTCCCAAATAGAATCGGACATCGATGACCGGCATCAAGTACCGTCTGGATTTCCAAAAATATTCATATTGCAAGGTAATGGACAATCTTCTCTTTTTCATAGATACCAGAAAACCACAAATCTTGGATCCGAAAAAGGATCCATATTACAAGGTATCGATATTGCGGGATATTTGACAGAAATTTCTCACTTTTTCCAGAACAGGTGCCGCCATCTTGGATTCCAAAATGGTATCGGGCATTGATTTACACCCTATATATGCCTTTTCCGATCCACAAATATCCATATTAGGGAACGTCCATTAATTATATTAATTTTTATACCCCCCCCTTGATAGGTTTTTGTGTGGACCTTCAAATTTTTTGTATGGATCGTCACGTTTTCCAAACCTCCTCCAGCCTTACTGCATGACACTAATTAAAGGACCTTCCTTACCAGAATTGTTGACAGCATTTATCTTTTTAATGAAACAAAGCCGTCACTTTTGAATTCCAACAAAATGGTGTCAAGCATCGGTTTACAGTCTTAATACACCGTTCTGTATCCAAAAGTATCAATAGTACTGGCTTTTTGACAGTATTTTCACTCTTTGCGGAACTGAAGCCGCCACTTTGAATTCCCAAATAGAATCGGACATCGAAATCTGGCATCAAAATGTCGTCTGTGTTCCAAAAATATCCATATTGCGGGGTATTTGACAGTAATTCTCATTTTTTCCAGAGTAGATGCCGCCATATTGGGTTCCAAAATGGCATCGGACATTCATGTACACCCTATATATGCCTTTCTAGGTCCACAAATCAAGCTAAACAATGCATTAAGTCCTAAATAACATTGAGAGGATTCACTTCGACGACCTACTCTTTCGATAATAGTTTGTCTAATAAACGTGTTGCTGATGTTTTTGACGTATTGGACCCTTGAGGACATACGGGATCAGATCCCTATCACTTCAAAGTTTTCTGAGCAGAAATCTCAAATACTATTAGGACTTCAGTCGAGAAATTTCTATTGGTTATCAATTTGAGCGTTGTTTGTTTTGTTTTGTTTATAAATCGTGAAGTGATAATTAACCTAACCTATAAATCATGTGGAAAAAGAAGTCCCTCCAGCTTCTCCTTAACTAGACTTTATACTACCATACTGTGTGTTGAAAATACTCGAACATGTTTTTATATACTCGAAGGAACGCAAAGAGAAAGTCGACGAAGGGAATCTTCCAATGTTTCTTAGGACCTAATGCATTGTTTAGCTTGAAATTTACATGGAATGCAAAATGCATTTTGCATGATATTTGACAGTATTTATCTTTCATGAAACAAAAGTCACCATCTTGGATTCCAAAATGGCGTCATACATCGATTTACAGTATTTTTACGCCGTTTATGATCCAAAAGTATCCATATTGTAGGATTTTTGACAGTATTTTCCACTCGTTAAGAAACTCTGAGACCACCATTTTGGATTTCCAAACAGAATCGGACATCGATCGCCGGCATCAAAACGCCGTCTGAGTTCCAAAAATATTCATATTGTGGGGTATGTTGACGGTATTTCGCACTCTTCTCGAAATATATTCGCCATTTCGGATTCCATCATTGGACATTGATTTTCATCCTATATACTGCCTTTTTCCGATTCATAAATATGGATATTGCAGGGCATTTGACACACTTTCTCCCTCTTAGCGAAACAACTTGGATTCCAAAATGGCATCATACATCGATTTCCAGTCTTTATACGCCGTTCTTGATCCGCAATTATTCAAAAAAATCTCGTTCTTTATGGAACTGAAATCACCATTTTGGTTTCTAAGTAGAATCGAATATCGTTTTTGGCATTTTGCGTTCCAAAAATATTCATATTCCAGAGTATTTGACAGTAATTCCCATTTTTTCCGGAATCAGAAACCAAAATGGCGTCAGACATTAATTCCTCACTTTTTTCCGAAATCAAAAGCCACCATCTTTAATTACACAAAATGGCATCGGACATCGATTTCCAGCCTTAACTGACCGTTCTTGATTCAAAAACATCCAGCTTTTTAGCTTATTTCGCAACAGAAACCACCATCTTAGATTTTAAAATGGCTTCACTCATCGATTTGCCTCATTTATACGGCGTTCCTGATCATTTGCATGATTTTTGACAGTATTTCCCGTTTCACTTCCTTTTTTAAAAAACACTGTTTTAAAAACACTTTAACGAGAGTATTAGTAGAACGATTGTAATTGGATAACTAGGAAAATTTAAACTGAAACATCACTTGATCACTGAATCGACAAGTCGTTATTAGTACGAGACACTGAAAAAGTCTGCACATTTTAGACGAAATACGCGTATCTGTCAAAATAAGCAAAGGTAGTTGGAATTAAATGGAAAACACTAATTTTTCTTCTAATTTCTAGTAAAAAAAATCTATTTTCAGGTACTTCAACATCTTTTTTTTTTTCAATTTCTCAACGCTTAATAATGACCTGTTTAAAATCGAAGTGAACTTCCAGCGTTCTTCAATATAAACGGGAAATGCTGATGACAACGCAACCGAATAATTTATTTATTCATTCCATGTTTGCGTGTCGAACAAGGGTCAAGAACATAAATTCGCCGAAAATTTAACGAGCTGCCGTTTTTCGGCTATCGCATTGTTCTCACCGAGGTGCGTAGAATTTTTATTAATTTCTGTTCAAAAACGCCGGCTAGTTATCGGGAGGGGCGTCGTGCGTCAATACGTCACGTCAATCGTCGTGTGCGGTGATTTCTCCTTTAGTTGTATCCCGGGCAATTAATGGCAACACCAGTCAGCCAGTCAGTCAGTCGGTCCCGCTCGCCTTAATCAACATTAATGGCAATTTATTTTGTCACGAATTCCCCCATTGAGATTTCGTTCGCACTTCATTTAACGATTTCGTTTCCCACTCACTGTTTCATTCGGCGGTAATTACGATAAATGTGCGGCGATTGGTGCTTCAGCGCGGTTTGTTTACGTTTTTCAATTTTCTTCGGCTCAATCGGAATCACGGCGGCGGCGGCTTCAGCGGCGATGGCAGCCGGTCGGTATCGTGAGAATTAATTGTAATCGAACACTTTGAAAGTAAACACTGGAGCACATCAATCAGAGCAGTGGAAGCTGCGGAGAGTATGTTTTCGTGAAGTGATCTAAATGTGGAATCCTCAAATCTATCTTCCGTGGCAGGTAACATGTTGGTCCACTTTGACTAGCATCGCCGTTTTGTTAGTTGTCCTCTCGGTTTTGTTTTTGTGTCATTTGAAAAAGTGGGTCAGACAGAGCAGAACCAAAATTAGCGAGGAAACATGTAGGTGAGCAACCAAGTGGAACATGCGCGGTCTTATTCAGCGATCGCCGGCATCGTCTTTCGGTTGTTAGCATGGCTGTGGTTGTCTGGCGCCTACTTCGATCATTGCCACCGGAGTGAAGTCGAGTCTAGCCCACTTGAGTGCGATGTGCGGTCTCAATATTTGAGTGCAATGTACAGAATATCAACCACCAGGTTTGGCAATGGGTCGTTTCTAGATATGTTGTTGCGCATTCGGAAATCTGGGATCCATCAGCATTAGAAGGCGCTTCGGGTTTATAAACTCAACGAAGGGAAATCAGCTCGTCAGTGTAATTCAATATTATCTACTCTCAACTCTTACAGAAACATACATTTGAGAAATATTCGTAGATTGAATTAGTTGTATAACAAAACTCGTTCTTATTTGGGATTTATTTGGTCAAAAGAGGTTTTCGTTGATGAGCAGTTGATCGCACAATTTTCAAAAACTTCCCGTGAAATTGACTTAGACATAAATGACAATTAAATTGTCTTCAACTCTAAGTTTTACAAACTATACAAAAAACATAGAGAAAGTTATAACAAACAACTTAATCTAAGAACCATTATGAAATTGTGGACATTTTTCGGTTTGCGGAATGTTCCACAGTCAGGAGCAGGAATCGAACCGTCACTTCGTGGCAATCGCTTTTACGACGGCTGACGCCACTTACCGTTCGACACCACGAAGCCCTTGCCTTACCTTACCAATCAGAGCAAGCCCGGGGTGGTCTGTGCTGTACACAGAAGATAACTCCATTCTATTCGGTACATGGCTGCATTTCGCGAGTCTCGCAATCTACGGAGAGTCCCCAGGTCGCCTTCTACTTGACCGACCCCCCTTGCTCGTTGCACGTCTCTTCTTCTGGTGCCAGTCGGTTCGTTGTCAAGAACCATTTTAACCGGGCTGTCGTCCGACATTCTTACGACATGCCAAGCCCACCGTAGTCGACTGATTTTAGCGGTGTGTACGATGGGAGGTTCTCACAGCAACTGATGCAATTTGTGATTCATTCGGCTCCTCCACGTTCCGTCTTCCATCGGAGTGCTGCGTTGGTACTTCACTTGCAATGTCCATGCTTCGTGGCCGTAGAGGACTACCGGCCTAATTAATATCTTGTAGACGGTCACTTTTGTTGGTCAGCGAACTTTGTTCGATCTTAGCGTCTTTCGGAGTCCCAAGTAAGCACGATCGTCAGCCATAATGCGCCTTTGTATCTCTCCGTTGGTGTCGTTATCGGCGGTCATTAATGAGCCCAGATCTCTACCTCGATTTCATCACCGTCGATCTGAACTTGTGATGGGAGGCTTACTTTGTCTTCTCGTGAGCCTCCTTACTCTTACCACGAAGCACATGAAGCTCAAAATACTACCAAAAATCATGTAAATTTTGATGCCCATAGTCCGATACATGCAAGCGTCCATCAGAATATACGAATGAGTTGAAAAAGACGTAGAAATTAGTTCCCACATTTTATCGAGTTGCGCTTGTTTCTGGTTTTGGGAGACACAATTGTGAAGGAAATCTTTGTTTACGTTCCACGATTTTAGTCTGAAATGAATTACGGCTATATCAAACTAATAATTTCTAAGTGAGTAAACATCACAAAAGTGCTACAATCAGTAGACGTAGATTTTCCAAAATATCCCTGGAGTATACACAGATAAAAAGAATCAGAATTTTCTGCGTTATCTAATGCACATAAAGGAATGCTAGATTTGGCAGAAAATAAATATGTAAATTTAAACCAGATAACGCCTGAATCTAGCCTGTTGTATAAAAGATTGCAAACATTGTTGTATGGCACATGAAATATTGCAAACAATTTCGTTGTTTACGCCTCCTTTGGCTTCGAATTAAAACGAAGGAATTTTTAAAATTGTTAAAATTCATTATTTTTTCTATCTACAACTGAAATCCTCAATCGTTTGGTTTAAAATGGATACGATATGAGCTCATGTTGGTGGAATTTTTTCCAGATAACTCTCAGAACTAATGGTCTTCAACTCTACAAACGAAACCATCAATATATTGGTAAATTATAGGTAGGATATGAGTTCATGGAGGTTAAAAGCTCTACACTCAGTAGCAAAAAGAAAAGCCGAGCAAAATTTTGCTTCCAAAAACCGCGTTGTTCAACCTCCTGTAAATTTGTCAATTATCAATATTTTTAAATGAAAACTTCACAACATTATACAAAATGTATAGACCCTATGTGGTCAAAATTTCATGTTGATAGAATTTTTAAATTTTTAATGTGAAAAAAGTCATTTTTAGACATAGCAATTACAAAAATCCGTATTTCTGTGAAACATTTGGGTAGCATATTACAAATTTCTCCATAGCTCATAAAAGTACAGTAGATAATGTGGACAAAATTTGAATTGTTTCCATCAAGTGGTTTGGACTACAGCAGGCGTCAAAGTTGACGCACCAACATGAGCATTTCCTTTTTTCACCCGATGCTGAACTTGCTGAAATATCGGTGCAAAAAAAAGCCGAGGTGAATTCATCTTATTGATACACATGATTTGTTACGCGTGAAATATCCCAAATAACTAGTGTAATCCACGAAGAACTTTGCAAATATGGCATTCAGTATGAATTGGTTTGTGAAAACTACGTATACAGTGTTATACAGTCTTATTAATAAAATTCACCTCGGCTTTTTTTTTGCACCGATATTTCAGCAAGGTCAGTATCGGGTGAAAAAGGGAAATGCTCATGTTGGTGCGTCAACTTTGACGCCAGCTGTAGTCCAAACCACTTGATGAAACAGTTCAGAATTTTGTCCACATTATTTTCTGTACTTTATAAGCTATGGAGAAATTTGTAAAATGCTACCTAAATTTTCACAGAAATGCGGATTTTTGTAATTACTATGTCCAAAAATGACTTTTTCACATATTTTATGATAACTCCAAATTCATAAATTCTATCAACATGAAATTTTGACCACATAAGGTCTATACATTTTGTATAATGTTGTGAAATTTTCATTTAAAAATATGGATAATTGACAAAGTTACAGGAGGTTGAACATGGAGGTTTTTGCTAACAAAATTTTGCTCGGCTTTTTTTTTGCTACTGAGTGTACAAAGAAAAAGTATTGCGGTGAAAAGTTGCCAACCCAAGTAACATTTTTTTCAGCCGTATAGCACTCCTACGGCTTAGTTGATTAACTACATTCGAACTTGTTTCGATATCTGTACAAATTGCCCAGTCTTTAGACGGTTATATAAACAAATTAATAAAACCTTTATAAGACCATACATTTTTTTGAAAATGCTCTAGTGAAAGTTGTTATGACCACTTGAGAACAATCATAAAACCTATTGGCCGCCATCAAAACCAGCATAGCAATTTCCACAGCTGTCAAACTTCATATCGTGGTTGATTTTGGTTTTCCTGCTTTCGATTCTCCGCTCTTCGATTCATTTAACAGTAAATTATATCTGAAAAAGAAAATTCTTGTATTGTGTGAAATTTTGTTTGATAGCAAAATTTAGATATTTGAATACAAATTGAGTTTTTTATAGCGTATCATGCTTCAAATCATATGCACATTTAAATTTATGGTGAACGTTAGCAGGATAAGTTATGCGAGTTTATAACAACAAAAGCAAAATTGATACAAATATATTCTATAAAGTAATCTTTAATTTTCTGAAAATCGATGGAATTCAAAAAGATCATCTGAAAGAATGCCAAAATTGGTCTCCGATCTGCAGTTCGTTTGCATTAAATGTAAAACTTGGTTTATTTATTTTTCCACATTTCAATGATTTCTTATATTTCAATATGGCGATTGGAAGAAATCCAATCGCCATATTTCCAAACAGCCAATTTATCTTCGCAATGGCTACTATAGAACTATTTGGTCGACTTGTGACTTTCCTTAATGACAATTGGCCGCTTAATGCATTTACTGGAGGCAAAATGGTTTTAAAATGCTTTTTCAACTTGCCACAATAAGATAATATAAATGAGTCCTAAAACGGCATAACAAAACAGCATTTTACAAGTTCATAAAGTCAAAATAAAACCTTTGATATGAGTAGAGGAATTTAAGAAGACAAGGTTTCAAGATCGTTGTGAAGAAGCTGTTTAGGTTCTCATAAACCTGACTAATATATAAAAACTATTTGCACCTCTTGGGGCTATAATATAACCAAATGGATTTGTAGTTGCTTTCATAAAACTTAAATCAAACTTAATAAAGCTGGATGGTTTTGGCAGTGTTACTTGGGCTATGTTACCCAAGAACTCTTTGGAGTTCAGGTCTTCATATCGGCAAGCTAAACCGTCAATCGTTTTATAGTTAATGGATACAATATACATTCACGGAGGTATATTATGTGAAACAAGTACCGAGTTTCTCTAGGTTATCCACAAACTCTTTGGAATAATAGTCTTCATATCTCCATTAGATACCGCCAATCTGTTAGTCTTGAGATCATTTCGGGGAGGTCTCCAGATGAAGTTGGATACATGTAAAACTGTAAAAATGTTGTTTAAGATTATCCAAAAACTCCCTGGAGTAGAGGTCTTCATATCTCCAAGCTAATTCATCAATCAGTTGGTAGTTTTTTTTTCTTTTCGGGTATCTTCATCACTACCAGTTTTTAGATCTATTGTGATATATCCCCTTTTTTTACTTCAGTTATTGTCAGCATGACGCATCATTATTGCTAGAAGTGATCGCCAATGTTTGACTTTATGCGTTGTCCCATGGCGGTATTACACACCGAATAAAGTGTACTACCATACTGGGGTTTGTTCATCAGATCTCAGAGGGTTCTAGCAGCCCTTTGCCAGAAGGAATTTAAATCTTTTGTAGGAGATTGCCGGGCATTGGCATAACAAGTGTTCCGAGTCTTCTTTATCCATGTCCCAAAATCGACATGAATCATCTTGAAGTTTTCCAATCAGCTTCAATGTCGGCTCGGACAGTGAGCAGTTATAAGGCCTGTGTATAAATTTAAATCTTTTTTGGCAAGATCAAGTAATTTGAGACTCATTGAAATTTTTGGAGTGATGAACCGTTTTGATTGCCTAGCTATGAAAGTGTTGTTCCTCCGGGAAGACCGTACGGGGCTGAGCTGCAAGCAACCAGGCGGGTCCAGCAGCTTTGATGGACAGTTAGGATCACGATGTGTTCAGGATGAGTGGGGGACTGAGCAGTTGTTGGACTCTGTTGAGTTTCTTCCAAAAACCCACAAATATCCGAAAGCAGCCCTGACAAAAGCGAGCCACCCCGCTTTTTAAAAGTAAGGGTAAAAGTCCAAACTTCACCCATCTGAGCGTCTGTTTTCCATGTTAGGGGAGGCTCAAAACAGCGCCTTTTCTCCATGTTAGGAGCGGCTGAGTCACCGTCTTGTTAGTGCACCCAGGACTCTAAATAAAAAAGCCGAAAGTTCTGGCGGTGCTTGGGACTGTTAAACAGAAGCATCACGATGGTCCTCCTGCGAGATAGAGGGGTTGGTTGTGGGCCTTGCGAGCCGACACCATCAATAAGGAATTGCAACGAATAATATACAAGGAAGAAATTCTGCAGGCTACGCAAACGGACTAACGATTGGAAAGTGTTGTTCCAGTTTGCCTCCACTTTCAAGTATTCTCAGGCTTTCATCTCCATTGTAAGTGTTTGTAGTAAATGGATCCGATATTAACTCATGTAGTAGGCCGAAAGATTTTTATCGAGACCTTCAGCCTCAAGTCCGTTCATCTCACGGCGCAGTCACTTAAACATCTTTTTGGTATTTTTTGAGACTTGTCTGGGGGTGATATTAGATCGCGTGACTTTGGCGTTTGGAGGTGTTAACCACTACGCCGGGGTCGCCTCCGTGTCCAAAGATCAAAACTGGAAGAATAATGAGGTGAAAAGTTATCCAAGAACTTTTTGGAGTTTCGGTCTTTATATCCATAAAAGAAACCGTCAATCGTACTGAAGTTAATGTATACGATATGAAATCATGGATTACGGCAGTCGGCAGTCGACTGAAACTTTAGAGATAGCCGTCGAAAAGAAATAAGCTGGTATATTCTTCAGCTCTCCGATCGACTTATTCATTAGCTCCTTTTCGGTTTTCCGGAAATTGCCGGTCCCATGCCAGTCATTGCCATCGAGCGTCAGGTACGTCTCGTCGTCCATGATCACAACCACGTTGCGCTTCGCAGGAAAAACATCATTGACGAGAACTTTCGGTCGCCTACACTTCCGACGCGGCCGGCTTCGACTTCCGCTTCCTCTTATGACCCATGTTACCCATGTTGGTCAACTATTTTTTAACCTTCCGGTGCAAGACGCGGAAGTATTTCATCACCTTGCCTTCTGTCTTCCGCTTCAGTGCTTCCGATCATGCAAAACCATCGAACGGCTGGAACCAGGCATGGTTGTTCAGCTATTTCTTCTAGAAAGCTGAATAACTACTCCAAATTTGTTTGAATAAACAGTTGTTTGACAGTGATGTTTGTTGAGAAGATCAAACCTTAAGCAAGCATTGATGGGCAAATAGTTCTCAGTTATCCAAGAACTCTTTAGAGTTTAAGTCTTGATGTCTACAAGCGAAACTATTCTTATGTAGTTTATGGATATGGTATGAATTCATGGAAGTTAAAAGTTGTTTCTTGTTATTCCAGAACTCTTTGGAATAATGGTCTTCATATCTTCAAACGGAACCATAAATCTTTTGATAGCTTATGGGAATGCCATGAACTCGAAGACGACCAAAGATCCAAGAACTCCCTGGCAAGGTTATCCAAGAACTTCCAAGCTTAAATGTCTGCATATGTATATCTAAGTGAAACCATGATAGAGAGGCCAGATCAGTCCAAAGATCAAATCCGAAACAAATAGTGAGGCGAGAAGTTATCCAAGAACTCTTCAAAATCTACAAGCAAAACCATTAATATTTCGGTAATTTAAGGATACTATATTAAATTTTTTATATGATAAAAACGATATTAATTTATTAAGAAGTTGTTCTATGTTCTGTGAAAAATGTATTGAGTGGAAAAGTTGTTCAAGGTTATCCAAAAACTGTTTGAAAAAAAAACAACGCTTCATGTCTACAAGTGAAACTATCAATCTTTTGGTAGATTAAGAGTTTGAAATAAATTCATGTACGTACAAAAATCTGATCTAAAACTTAAATTGAAACTAAAGGTAATACAAGAATTCGCTGGAGTATAAGTTTTCATATCTACAGTACTGCCAAGAAAAAAGTACATATTGAATTGATCTTTTTTTTCTGGAAGCACAAACAACGCCGTATCAGATAACCCCTCACTGTTCCTTGTACGTCTGAAGTTAACGTTTTAAAACGTTTGTAATCGTGCTAGTGTGAATAGCTGGACGTTTTTTTGCATGTGTCATTCATAAAGATTGTAGTAGACAAAAATGTTCTTTTGTAATACACATGGGTTATTAAGTGGGTAAAAATTGATGAAATTTTGGGTAAAGCTAGTTTAGAGTGCATTTTTTAAATTTCATTTCGTCATAATCTGCCAAGTGGTGATCGATATGGCTTTCAAGTAAGAAGTGCATCGACCAGAAAATATGGGCTTGGTCTTGGAAAATCCAGGCCAGTGCCACAGGTGGATCGTGAAACAGTTAAGAATCGACAATTCGACCGTTTTCCGTGTGGTAAAATCGTTGAGGGACCAACCCAGCGGCGAGCTGGCAGCGGAAAAAAAGCGAAGACGACCGACCCCGTGAACGCAAGGAAGGTAAGGGATTACTTCAAGCGCCATCCGAAGCATTCGATTCGGGACTTGAGCAAGAAAGTCAATTCTTCCGTCTCGTTCGTCCAGCAGACAATGAAGCGGGCCGAACTTCATGTCTTCAAGGTGAGGAAGGCGCCTTACTGAACCGATAAACAGAATACGGTGTCCAAATCCTGTGCCAGTGGTTGGTGCAGCCGAAATGCACCGTAATGGACGACGAGACGTACATTGAGGGAAGAAGAAGAAGGTCCACACATTTGTCAAGAAGTACTTGGTGTGGCTGGTGATCTATGGGTGCGGCAAGCCGTACATAACGTCCGGCACCTTCAACGGGCAAATATAAAAAGAAGAATGCCTCCAAAAGCACCTGCTGCCGTTCCTCCGGTCCCACGAAGGTGACACTCTGTTTTGGCCGGATCTGGCATCGCCGGTGATGGTGTGGTACGAAGCCAACGATGTTGATTTTGTGCCGGAGGAGGCAAATCCGCCAAACTCGCCTGGAGCTTCACCCAATAGAAAAATTCTGGGCGATTACGAAGGGCAAGCTCCGGAAAACAGGGAAGGTCTTCAAAAACGACAAGGATTTGTAGAAAGAGTGGATGAAAATGTGTACGAAAGATGGCGCAAGTGTTGCACAGGATTTGATGGGAAGCGTTAAGTCCAAGGTGCAGACATTTACCCTAGGAGAGGAGGTTGAATTAACCAAATATGAAAATAATAGCTAATATGTGTTTTTTAGTTCCCGGAGAGTTTTATTTTAAGCTGATGCTTTTTTTTAGTACAGCCTGTATTGGATCAGAATCATGAAAATATTGTTGCAAATACGAAAACTTATTGCAAGAGATTCCAGGAGAAAATGGTCTCTAATGCAGGTAAATTTGTTGTACGCCGTACTCACATCATTCTTGGATGACTAAAAAACATCCATTCAACCAATATTTTATTTTCCTTAGATTTAGACCTCTAAGATTTTGAACCGAATTCGTTAATTTTATAAATATCGTTGGTTATGCTATAGATCCTTTGACTATACTCTGGTAATCCAAACTCCCTTCGTTTGGTTTCTTAACATCTCAAAATATTTAGAAAAATAATTCAAAATTTGATTTTATGAAAAATCAGTATGGTACATTTTCTCACTCCCTTGCACTGAACTGGCAAGCCTGACTTGCCGCAAGGGTGTCAATAGGGATTCTTTGTCAAGACCCGAAGCTGAGAGTCAGTTTCAATGTGGTAATATCATATATTATTCCTTATACGGTATATAATTTCAGATCATCAACTTTGGGCGATCAATTATGCTCATGCTCATGCTCAAATAATTTCAGATTATCCTTGGAATTCGCAAGTGTTGTATAATAATTAAATTTTGTTTTCTCAAGACTGTATCGTGACGCGTGACAGTGTTTATCATACAGTTTAGAGGTTAGAAAGTTTAGACAGTTCGTGGTGTATCATTTGTATGAAAGGCTCCCCTACCAGACGTTGGAAGGGTCTCGAACCACTATAAAAACATTTGCCTTTAAAAACCTCCACCTGCCAAATTTGATTCCATTTGCTTGATTAGCTCGCGAGTTGTGCAGAAATTCATGTTTTATTTATATGAGCACCCTCTCCCACCTCTCAGATTGGGGAGGAGTCTCAAACCATCATAAGAACCTTCTCCGGCCCAAAAAACCCCTGCATGTCAATTTTCATAATAGCAAGGATAAGTCTCATGTTTGGTTTTAATTTTTGGTTCATTTGTATGAGCCCCCTTCTCTACCCGAGGAGGAAGGGTTCTCAAACCGCACGTGGTAACATTTCTTGTCTTCAAAATCCCCACATGCCAAATTTGGTTCCACTTGCTTTATTAGTTCTCGAGTTATGCAGAAATTTCAGTTTCATTTGTGTGAGACCCCCTCCCTTATATAGAGGGAGGGGTCTAGAACTACCATAGAAACATTTTTTGCCTCCAGAAAACCCCACATGCCAAATTTAGTTCCATTTTCTTAATTAGTTCTTGAGTTATGCAGGAGGTTCAGTTTCATATATGTGGGAACTTCCTCTTCCAGAAGTGGGAGGGTCGTAAGCCACCATAAAAAGATGTCAAGTCTTCAAAAACTCCCAAATGTAAAGAAGGGAGGCGTCTTTTAGTATCATTAAAACTTTGTTCGGCTCTAAAAACCCGTGCATACAAAATTTCACGCCGATCGGTTCAGTAGTTTTCGAGACAGACAGACAGACAGACAGACGACAGACAGACAGACTGACAGACAGTTATTTTGCTAGGTGATCAATTTTCCTAAATTTTATCAAGACATGTTTTGGTTCAACATTCAATAACAGACTTTAGAAATGTTACCCATTTCAGAGTTACAATCATCAAACTTTGAATGAGCTGAAATACAAACAGTTGCAATTTATTATCATACTTATTATAGTACTTAGAAGCTCATTATAAGATATGTTACTTAGTAGTTCATTATATAACTATATAGTACTTAGTACTTCATATATTACTTAGTAGCTCAT
The DNA here is from genome assembly GCA_034211315.2 of Aedes japonicus. Taxonomy (NCBI): domain Eukaryota; kingdom Metazoa; phylum Arthropoda; class Insecta; order Diptera; family Culicidae; genus Aedes; species Aedes japonicus. The sequence continues at coordinate 16,616 of JASCZW010015825.1, forward strand.
TATAAAAAAAATCATATTGATATCCCAGAATTTTTCATGTATTTAAATAACACACTTAGAAATTATGAATTTTACACGAGACGTAATTCATGTATGTAAAAAGTCGGGGAACGTAAAGAAAGATTTCTTGTAAAATTATGTCTCCTTACACTGCACTATGGTCCAGATCACGAATTTACGAGGAAACATGCTCCCAGCGCCTAAACACGAAACTTTACAACAAAATGATGTTCTACAACATGGTTTGTATCACTAAGGCCCATTTTTTGATGTTGGTTAAATTAAGGTGGTCCCCATTTTCACGGAAATACATAAACTAACTTTTTTATTTGCAGAAATAGACGTTTACATTACATTACGTTTACAGGACAAAAAAAAAAACATTTTTTTTATGCTACACCCTAAGTTGATTAGGAAAAATTGCTCTAAATCGGTCAATTTTTAAACTATAAAAAAACTAATATATGAAAATTCCATGAAATTTTCTGCGCTACAACTTTGCTTTGGAGTGTAAACGTCTGTTTCTGCAAATAAAAAAGTTAGTTTTTGTATTTCCGTGAAAATGGGGACCACCCTAATTTTAATTAACATCAAAAAATGGGCCTTAGTGATAAAAACCATGTTGTAGAACATCACTTTGCTGTGAAGTTTCAAGTTTAGGCGCTGGGACCATGTTTCCTCGTAAATTCGTGATCTGGACCATAGTGCACTGACACATACGCAATTCGATGAAAGGTGTGTGTGATTGAATTTATTTTCTCATCGCTTTCAACTCATTCTTATATGTTTAGGGACGCTTGCGTGTGTCGGCCTCAGGAGACGGAAATTTACTTGACATTTTGGTAGTGTGAACAAAATATGTTGGGATTGAGGGAAGGACCATCAGAGCACCCGATTGAAGCGATTTGAATAGGAAGAGTGGAACTGACAACTTCCTGTTGTTAACATTTCGTGAATAGAGGGCGGGCTCTTCTTCCCATCTAGTGGGACGTTTTACTAGGCGAGAGCTTGGTATAAGTGTAGTTTCTGCGAACTTGTTTCTGGAAGGGGATTCTCTATAGACCTGTAAGTGTATCTGCCCACGGTCCCACGGGAAGATGATGAACCATTTACCACAGTACAACCTTGATCAAATCGTTGAATTAATACAGTCCAGTGCTATAGACAGTTGCCTTGCTACATTGGACGGTAGTTCACATAATCATCATCATTTTTGATGATCAATCAGTATGGTACATTTTCTCACTAAAGTTTAATTGATTTTACACAATCCCGTCATATCCGCAATCTCAGTACAACCGGTTTATAGGCTTTCATATTTTGAAAAACTCATGTCTCAATAAACATATGACCTTTTCAATAGTTAGTCTTGATGCAGAAATTAACAGACCGGTCAAAATACATCTATTGCTGGCGTCGGTGGTGTAGTGGTAAGCGTGACTGCTACTTGGCACCCCAGTGGGTCTGGGTTCAATCCCAATCGACGTCGGTGGTTTTTCTGAGGCGAAAAAATCTGGTCTCGTCTTCCTTCGGAAGGGAAGTAAAGCCGTTGGTCCCGGCTCATATTCATGAGTCAATGGGTAGGGTCCAGGTGGTGGAGTCGTCTTCTTGACGTCGGTGATATTCACCATGTGAGGAAATGGGCAGACGGAAAAAAAAGATCTTTATCCCATTCCAAAAGAATCTGCAAATTGTGAGATCTGCCTGAAAATTGCTCCAGTAGGACTTAACTGTTACCCCAAATATTGAATTTCATGACTTTTTTGTTTTAAATCACTTAGAAAAATCTCAAAACCCCCGAAATGAGAAACCAGCTCATGATGACCTAAATTATTCAAAAATACTTTGAAGGAGTCGACATCATCTGACAATTACGATGAACCCGTCCCAAAGTTAAAGTTCACGGCCCTACTTGTTCAACCCGATTGTTCGAGTGAATGCAATCTGATACTGATTCTTGTCTCATCGAAAACCGTTTTCTTAACAATATATGATTAAACCGAAAAGCAGCGGAAATTGTTGGCGGTTTTCGCTTCACCTTCCAATTTGCGAGAATCTCCCCAACCAACGGTTCGCCAATTCCATGCGTGGCCTACTTGTTTTTGCTTTAATCTTGCGATGCGTCCCTTCTGAAGTATCGATTCTCCGGGACAAAAAAAAAAGAACCGGTCGTTCGAAAGATTGAAACATATCTCCCTCACCACCCCCCAATCATCGGTCCACGAACGTCCGTCTCGTTACTATGTCCATCATCATTTTTCGCCCTATATTATTACCCTATCAAACCCGCCTAATGAATGGAAGCGAATTTGATACCTTTATTTATCATCATAACCTTCGTCGAACTGAAAAATAATCGCACAAACCATATTAATTACACCAGCCAAGGCTTTTCGCATCATCTGCTATCGTAATGACTGTTCTTATCAAAGGACAAGGCTTCCTCGTCCCCAGAGCATCATTTTTCCGTGTCGGAAAGCAAAAAGAGGGTTAATTTTCATTTCTTAATTTGACTTTTTATGGTTTCTTGCAAATGAATGACCCCGGCGAGTGAGTTCTTGAAGTCGTCCGCTCTAGCCGCTATTCCGGTAAGCAAATAACAATTGCGAAAACAAAACAAAAACGTGACTTCGGCACCCGAGTCCTGTCCAAAGTCGGAAGAGCAGGCCGTGCGTGGAGAAGGGCGTTATGACCCATTCATCGTCGGTCGGAGATTGCTGGGTGTGTTCACCGTGGGCCGGGCATATGTTGCAACATTGTTGCCGGAGTTGCGCCGGACCTCATCGTCAGCTGCCTTCTTCTTTTTTCTTTTTTTTTTCGCTCGCCCTGGACAGTCATTGTGCCGATAGCCGTTTTTTATCTCGCGGTTTGCAGTTGTTGTTGTTGTTTGCCCACAGTGATTCGGATCATTTTCAAGGCACAAACGATGCAATGGGCACACGATTCGATCTACACACGGCATTAATGTGAGTCGGAGTAATTTCCCCCCACCCGTGTCGCCCCCTTGAGGATTCCACCGAGGTAGGAATGCACCGTAAATTGCTCACTTTGAATTATGTGATTGGTTTTATCGAAGGTCATTATGGGAGATTTCTTTATGCAAACATTTTGAAGACAAAGGATTGCTTGGATGAAGGAAAGAAAAAAGGGTTCGATGGGGTGCAAGGGCTGTAAAATCCCGTTTGCTTGATCTGTGATAATTTGAGTTTACGTT
>JASCZW010015826.1:0-19828 GCA_034211315.2 Aedes japonicus
AAGGACATTCATGGAAGGCACAACAAAGTTTTCCTTTTCCACATTTCTCTATTTATTTTTTCAATACTCTGTTTTAAAAAATCCATTTTTCCATTTTCCTAGCATTCTTTTCATATATTTTTTCCTTTCTCTTTCAATTCAACCATTATAACCCCTTCTTTTCAATTTATTCAAGTTTTTCACGTTCACAATTTTATTAATTTTTTTTTTGTTTTTTCATCCAATCCATTTTTTTTATATCATTCCATTTAATCCATTATGTCCTCTTGTTCAGTTTTTCTTCAAATGTTTTTCATAATCCTAAAAAATCCTTATGGACACATGAAAATATGGAAATATAAAAAATAAGGCTATAAATATTGAAAGTTGAAACTGAAAAATACAGTAAGTAAGTAATTATAAGGTAAAATATTATAAAATAATAAAAAATATATAATAGAACATCTAATAAATTTACATATATTAAAACTAAAAACAAAATTGGCCATACCTTCATACATCAACCAGGCTGACGATGGAAAATTCAATAATTATAAAACAACAACAATTAAAATAAATTAAAATTAAAAACTATAGGGAAACAAAGGAAAACGGACAAAATAAGAGTAGAAAATATGAGAAAATGACAAAATAAAACGAAAAAACGCAGAACTAAAAAATACAATAATTTTATATTTGCAGACGAGAAAATTTAAAAAAATGAGGAGTACTGGAAATGAAAATATATAACAAAAATAAAATGGAGTAGAACAAATTTAAAAACTGCAAATATTTGAATATTAAATGTAGAAAAACTGAAACAAACAAATTTGAAAACTGGAAACAAATGGATGAATGTAATAGATGAAATAAATGAAAGCAATTGAAAAAAAAAAGAAAAATTTCCATTATTTCCCTTGTTTCATTAGTTTTAATTATTTTTTTTCAATTTTGCTCCATTTGTCACATTAAGTCAATTATTTCCATTTTTTTTTCTATATTAACTATATGTTTCAAATTTATTGTAAATTTCTGCTTTTTTCCCATTATTACATGTTTTTTTTTAAATTTATTTTTTTACTTTCCTTCTATATTTTCTTTGAGTTAACATCTATACCTCTCACGCCAAAGTCACGAGTTTAAATCTCAGCCCCGGACAAGTTACGAAAATACCCAAAAGGAATTTAAATGACTACGACAGGAGATGAACCAGCCGAGGGCTAAAAATGTTTAAAATAAAGAAATTGATTGATTTTTTTTAATGTCCTTCGGGTTCGGTTAAAAAATTACAACTTTTTCCGTATCTGATTTTTTTTTCACTTTTTTCAAGTTTTTCTATTCTCTTACATATTTTTTCCTTTTGCTTCCAATTGGTCCATTTATTACAGGTATCATTATTTTCTAGTTTTTTTTTTATTAATTTTCAAATCCATTTTTGATGTCATATTTTTCAGACATTATTTTATGAATATTTTTATTTTTCGGATTTTCTAATTCTTCTGTTTAATTTTTTTGTTTTTATTTTGTGGTTTTTTTTTATTAAAACATAATTCTAAATTTATTTTTCTTTTATTTTATTTATTCAAAAGTTATAATATAAAAATATATATATTATATGTTCAATTTTGCGTTTTTTCATAAATTTTATTTTATCATTTTATAATTTTATAATTTCTTTATTTTTCATTATGTGGTTTATTTTTTATTTTTTATTTTGTGGTTTTTTTTATTAAAACATGATTCTTAATATATTTTTCTTTTAATTTTATTTATTCAAAAGTTATAATTTAAAAAAAATATATGATATGTTTAGTTGTATTTTTTTTCATAAATTTTATTTTGTCATTTTCTAATTTTCTAATTTCTTTATATAAAAAGAATTTTTTTTTAAATAAATTCATTTGCCTATTTTTGCATATTGTGCATTATTTTAAAATCTGGTTATTTATGTCATTGTTTTATTATTATTCAATTTTTTTTCTTTATTTTTATTTTGTGGATTATTTTTTATTTTTTATTTTGTGGTTTTTTTTATTAATACATGATTCTTAATATATGTTTCTTTTAATTTTATTCATTCAAAAGTTATAATTTAAAAAATATATATTATAAGTTCAGTTTTACTTATTTTCATAAATTTTATATTGTCATTTTGTAATTTTCTAATTTCTTTATTTAAAAGAAATTTTTTTTAAATAAATTCATTTGCTTAGTTTAGCATATTGTGCATTATTTTAAAATCTGGTTATTCATGTCATTGTTTTACTATTATTGAAATTTTCAGCCTCGAGCTGGTTGATTCCTCATTGACTGGAAAATGCGAAGGAAAACTAGTTAATTGCATTTAATTCCAACTACCAGCTAATCTTGACATGACAAGACACGATGTCAAGACAGGCAAAAAGGTAATTGGAATCAGGCGAAAATTGCTAATCTTTCTTCTCATTTTTTAGTAACAGATATTCCACTCAACAGCCCACACTTTCCAGGAAACAACAACGAGCCCACTCCGATTTTTTTTTAAATATAAAAAAAGTATAGTTTTCATGGTTACATTTTTTAAATTTTTGTTTGAATTCAATAATTTCTTAAATTTATTCAGTGTTTTTATTATTTGATGTTATTTGATGTTTCTTATTTTATAATATTCGATTTAAAAATTATTTACTCACTTTTATTTTAAGTTTTCATTTGTTATATATCCAACTTTCAATTAAAAGTTCATTTTTTCATATTACCATATGTTTTTTTTTTTTATATTCTCGGTTCTAAATTTTTTATTTTCTATTCATTTTTATTTGATCATTTTTCTTAATTTTCAATTTTTCTTTGTAACTCCTTTTTTTTCTTATATATTTTCATTTATTTATATCTTATTTGTTTTAAGTTGTAAATGTTTGTTTTGTCGAAATGTTATTATTTCAAAATGTGTATATTTCCATCGATTCAATTTTTTTAGTTTCTAAATTTTTATGTCTTAAATGTTCATGTTTTAAATTAATCAATTTTAATATTTTACTCTTTTTATATGAAAATTTTCTAATTCTCTAGTTTCATTTCTTCATTTTTGCTACAATTTTCTCATAATTTTATTTCTGATTTTCTTTCATATAAAATTTTGAATATACTTTAAATGTTCCATCTTTACAACTTTTATACTTGGATTTGGATTTCAATATGGATTTGGATTAAACTTGAATTTAGTTTTGATTTTGATTTCGATTTAAGTTTGGATATGTATGTTTATTTCTTTTCAAGACAATATAACAACATATTTACAGCATATAATCAATAAACAAATGAAAAAAGGTGACCATTTTACAAATGATCAATGAAAATAGAACCAACTGAACAAAATGTTCATTACAGAATAAACAATTGAAATTGATTATTTAAAAATTTACCAAGTGAAAGTTTTCCAATTTATAGTTCACCTTTGGTAAATTTCCCAACTAACAACTGAAAATTGACAAAAATGAAAAGCAAAATACGATCAATTGAAAAAGAATAAGTGAAAAATGACCTTGCAAAATTAGGATCGTTAAAAATATAACCAATCCATTAAGACCAATTGCAAAAAGTAAATTTTCGATACTATCCATTGAATTATCACTAAATGACCTAGTAAAAGACTAGAAATGGGAAGAAAAATTAGTATTTTCTGACTAGTCGAAACATTAGTACGAGACACTGAAGAAGTCTGCACATTGTAGACGAAATACAGGTATCTGTCAAGATAAGTAATAAAGGCCGTTGTAATTAAATGGAAACTACTAAGCGAAACAGGAGAGAAGCTTTATTTGCTAGATTCATCTAGTTGAAAAAAGTTCCAAAAATTGTTGTACATGTTGTCTATAGTCTTATACAAATTATACAGCCTTGAATCAAAATTAAAATACGAATCCAAACTAAACTCGAAATCTAAATCTATATCAAATTCAAATTTAATCCAATTCCACATATAAATCCAAATCCAATTATAAACATTGGATAGATGGCAAATTAAAAATATATTAAAAATTTCACATGAAAAAAAAATTAGAAATGAAAACATGAGAAAATGATGAAGTAAGAAAATAATTTAAAAAAAAACATGAAAATTTAAAATTTGAGTAAAAAAAGGATAAAAGAAGCTCATAAACGAAAATATTGACAAATTTAAAAATTGAAAAATTTTAAAAACTAAGCATAGCAATTAAAACATGAAAAAAATAATTCATATCAACATATGAATAAGTAAAACGCTATGAAACCAAGTCAATTAAATAACAAAATCTAAACATAATATATAAATCAATGAAAAGTTGAAAAAAATTACAATAAATAACGAAGAACATTAAAAAATAGATAAATAAACACAAGACAAAATTGAAAATTAGCAAATTATAAAAAGCATGGAAAAATTTAAGAAAATCCTAATGGAGACATGAAAATATGGAAAAATAAAAAATAAGGCAATAAACATTGAAAGTTAAAAATATTCACTATGGAAACTGAAAAATACAGTAAGTAAGAACACTAAGGTTTTTTTTTACACGTTTTTTTTTGCACGGTTTTTTTTGCACGACTTTTTTTGCACGGATTCCGGAACTAACCCGGTTTTTTTTTGCACGGTTCAACCCGCGTAAAAAAAACTGTGCTAATTCCGAAATCCGTGTAAAAAAAACTTTGATAACATGCTAAGTCTTTTGCAATGAAAAACACTTAAAAAATTCTCTAAACAGTGGAATGGATAGCAAAACAAGTTACAAGAGTCAAGCGAGGGCTCCAAGTCCAGAACACAAAATAGGACCGGAGTGAATGTGTGTGGGGAAAAGTGTGGATAATACAAGTACATTCATGATGGCATATCTCGAGACCCTTAATATCTGCAAAGGTGCGGTTTTGAGCAGAGTTGTTTAGAAGGTCACAGACATTGAAAATGTGAACCGTTTTGTTCCGAATTTCACCGTTACGTGGTGCTAGTGAGCATTTGCAACTTGTTCTGTTTCGAGATTCTGATAAGATGGATAGTTCTAGTCACCGGCAAAGTTATTCATTCGGTTTTTGCACGGTTTTCGGAATCAGCACGGCTTTTTTTTTACACGGTTTTTCGGAATCAGCACGGTTTTTTTTACACGGATTCCGGAATTAACGCGGTTTTTTTTGCACGGTTTTTTTACACGGTACGTGTCCCCCCGTATATAAAAAACCTTAGTGTATTTATAAGGAAGAATATTATAAAATAATAAAAAATATAATAGAACATCTAATAAATTTACATTAATTAAATCATTCAAAATTAAAACTAAAAACAAAACTGTCCATACCTTAATACATCAACCAGGCTGAGGCTGGAAAATTCAACAATTATAAAACAACAACAATATAAAAAAAAATTAAAATTGAAAACTATAGGGAAACAAATGAAAACGGAAACAATAAGAGTAGAAAATATGAGAAAATGACAAAATAAAACGAAAAAACGCAGAACCGCAAAATCAAAACAATAATATTATATTTCCAGACGAAAAAATTAAAAAAAATGAAGAGTGCTGGAAATGAAAATATATAATAGAAATAAAATGGAGTAGAAAAAATTAAAAACCTGCAAATATTTGAATATTTAACGTAGATAAACTGAAACAAACAAATTTGAAAACTGGAAACAAATGGATGTATGTAAAAGATGAAATAAATGAAAGTAATTGAGAAAAAAGAGAAAAGATTAATAAATTGACATAAACGGATGAAAAAAGAAGTAGATATGGGATAAAGGGTGTCCACGATGAAATTGCCACACACAAAATTGATTCGCAAAATTCGAGTTTTCATCCGATTGCCATCAAATTTTCAGGGATTGAGAAATAACTATTAAACTTCATTTTACCATTCTACTTGTATTTTATTTACAGTCCATACGCAAATGCCCGCACCTTGGCCTTATCCCCGGCCATAAGATTCTGCACAACCTGTGAATCAACCGTTTTTTGCATGTAAACCCATACTTTCTTCAGTTCCTCGACTGTCTTCACTACCTTAGGTCGTTTAAGAAGGTGCTGCTTCATAATCGCCCAGTACTTCTCGATGGGGCGGAAGTTCCGGAGTGTTGGGAGGGTTGAACATTTTCGGCACGTAATTGACCTTATTGTCCGCATACCACTTCAGCACGTCTTTGGAGTAGTGGCATGAGGCCAAATCCGGCCAGAAGATTGTTGGGACGTTGTGGGCCTTCAGGAGAGGAAGCAGCCGCTTCTGGAGGCACTCTTTATGTACACCTGTCCGTTCATCGTGTCCTGGGTCACGAAAGGTGCACTCCGCTTCCCGCACGTGCAGATGGCTTGCCAAACCAGGAATTTCTTCGCAAATTTGGACATCTTTTGAGTGCGGACATGCTCCGGAACGTTGAATTTATCCTTGGCCGTGAAAAAAAGGTTGCCGGGGATCTGTTTGAAGTCGGCCTTCACATATGTTTCGTCGTCCATGATGCAGCATTCAACTTTCGTCAGCATGTTGAGGTACCACTTCCTGGCACGGGTTTTGGCGGACTTGTTCTGCTTCTCGTCGCGATTAGGGGCCTTTTGTACCTTGAACGTTCGAAGCCCAGCCTTAGTTTTGGCCTTCTGGACAAAACTTTGGCTTAGGTGCAGCTTCTTAGCCACATCCCGAACGGAGGCGTTCGGATTTTGGTTCAAGGCCCCAACTACGCGGTTGTGATTTTTGGTTTTGTACGGAATACTTTTTCCTTCACTTCTGGGCTTCCGATCGGTGGTCAACCGTTCCTCGAACCGCTTAATCACTCGCGACACCGTGGAATTCGCGATTCCCAACGTTTTAGCGATGGAACGATGCGAGAGATCCTTGTTCTCGTGATGAATGCGCAAGATTTTATCACGCACGAGCTGTTCTTTCGACTCAATTTCCGCGAGTTTTGATCACAGGACTTTAAAACTTGCTGGATGTAAATAATGCACTATGAACTAAAAACCACCCAAATTTTCATTAAATTCTACCCAACGGTTAAAAAGTTAGAGCAATTTCATAGTGTGGCAATTTCATCGGGGACACCCTTTAAATAGAAAAATTGGAAAAAACTGAAAAAAAGCATAATCTGGAAAAGAGGAAGAAACATATAAATGGAATAATGGGCAGAAAAGAAGATAAAAGATAAAAACAATCGAACATGACAAACTTGTATAACGTGTTTGTTTCCTTATTGATAAATGAAAAATATATGTGGAGAGAATGGAAAAAAATTGAATGGATTAAATAGATTTGATGAAGATAATAGAGGAGAAAAAAGAAGATATATAAACAAGTGAAGAAACTTTCACTTCTTTTTAAAACACTATTTTAAAAAAAACTTTTTTTTTTAGCGTATTAGTAGAACGATTGTGATTGGGAAACTAGGAGAATTTAAAATTAACACTTCATTTGATCACATTTTAAAAAATAAAAAATAAAACATTGAAACACTTTTTCAAATTTTCGCTAGTAAACGCGAGCAAATTCCTTTAAATTCCACTACGAGCTTATCTTTTGACAAATAGGCCTATTGCGTCTGCTACTTACAGACTTCTTCAGTCTCGAGTTCTCAACTCGAGTGAAGAAAAATAGAACACGTGGAAAAAATGGATTACATGGAACGATATGTTTAAAAAAATTCATTAAATGGAATAAAAAACAGGAAAAAAGATTTAAATGAAGAATTTGAAAATATGAAATTATATTGAAAAAATGGAAAAAAATAGTTTTAGAAAAGAAGAAAACTTGGTCGTTTCTTTGTTGTACCTGCTTTTTCAGTGCCAGAATTTGCCAATGTATGTATTATATGGTTATCGGTTGATAAACCAAACGCTATTACGCTTAGTGTGTCATTAGACCAAATGGGTCACTTGGTCAAATGTAGGTCGTTTCTTGGTCAAATGTAGGTATATCGTTTTATTTATTTTCATTTTTAATAAGAATTGTTTTTTACCAAAATGTCAAAGTTAAACTTTACGTTATAAACTCAACGAAGCATGCTAAGTGATCAAAGTTCTGGAATTGGAAATTTAGACATTAAAGCAATAAAGGTAGTTGGAATTACTAATTTTTCTTCTCATTTCCAAGTAATATATGACGATTAATTGAAGAAGAGCCAGTGAAAAATGCCCTAAATAAAGTTTGGTCAATCAAAATTTTAGAAAGTAAGAGAAAGCCTATTTGTAAAAACCAAGTAAAAGTCGTCCAGTTGAAAACTGTTCAATTGCAGGTGGATCATTCAAACATTTTCCAATTGAACATTAGCTCGAACTAAAATTGACCGTGAAAATTGAAAAGTAATCTACTGTAAAATTTACTGCCCGATTAATGTACTAAATGCAACCAATTGAAAACTGATCATTTTAAGTTGAACTACTATGAATTTACTATTCTCAATTTTACCAAGTAAATTGAATTAAATCCAAATTAGTAAATTAGAGTAAAACCAAATGAAAATTGACCAAATATAAGTTCAATCAGTTCAAATTTGTCGTGGTCGACTCACAAATTGACCAAGTAAAAATTGACGAATCCGAAATTGACCAAGTAGAAGTTGAGCATCAGAACGTTCTGGAAATCTAGCCAACAAAAAGGCTAAGTAACTTTTGTTTTCTTTTTATGTGTTTTGTCAAAATTCAGAACTTACCAAAAAAAAACCTACTAGCGTGAGATTCAGGTTCACAGAGGGTTATAACCAAAATGGTTTCGGAGCTGTTTTAGGCACTTAAATATGGCCATCTGACATATATAATATAATAAGACCCAGTAAACTTTGACCAATTGAGGAGTGACCAAGTAAATATTAGCCTGCCATTTTTTGTAAAACTAGTAAGAGAGTTGACTCATTGAAATGAGACTGACTTTATCAATCTAAGATCCATTTGTTTGACTCCAAAATTGATCAACCAAGAACTTAAAATTGGCTGTTTAAAAAATCCTGTGAAAATTACTGAGCTATTTTAAGACTGATTGAAGATTTGAAATTTTCGGAACAGTAAACCTAGTTAAAAAATCACGGCACTCTCCAGGAAACGGAAAATAAAATCCACTAAGCTGGTTTGATTATATTTCATACCGTAAATCGGAAAATATTATATTAAATAGCTCCTCCAAATTCCACTTCTGTCCTGAGTCCATAAGAAGGGCCATTCCTACTTTTCATTTCAATAAAATCTTTGATTTATATTTTTCTCTACAGGTGGGCGGCAAGTTTATTCGCAAGTGCGCGCCCGGTACGGAGCTGGTCGACTGGCTGCTGAATCTGTCCCCCATCGTGCACACCCGAACGCAGGCAGCCGGCATGTGGCAAGCCCTGGTGGAGGAAGGCGTCCTCAGTCATGGTAATTTATATTATTGCTGCTCCGGTCTGAATATGCATAACCTTTCGCGCAGCACTCCCCTCGAGTTATGCAATAACGCGATGCTCGCGATGAAAGATGAGAATATTCAATGCCTCCGGGTTGTGTGTATTCAGGATAATAATTATTTCTTTTAACTTTCTTTTATTTCTGGAACAAAAAAAACCAGTGGCAAAAGAGCAACCCTTCAAGGACAAGTGCTTTCTGTATCGGTTCAAAGTGGACGAGGACGGCACGGCTGGGGGGTCACCAACCTCGGACGATGTCAGCCAAGCAAACGACCACATTCGAGAAGCCTTACCCGGACTGCTGCACCGAGGGCCGGACGCAACGCTGCGGATGATCCTTCGAAAACCGTGAGTAGAATGATAGCTGGTCGTGAATTCCGTGACAAAGAAATTAGTTGAGGTCATTTTAAATTAAGAGCACATAAAATCATTACGAAAGTTGTTGGAATGGAAGGCTATCCATCAGCCAGCTGCTGCAAGGGAGTAAAATTTCCCAAGAACTAAGTCTTCGTACAACTCATTAAAACTTACAGCTCTTGCCCTTTCGCTGCCATAAAATGTCCTGTCATTTGGTATTTTTGCACTTGCTGCAAAGTGCACAGCCGTGCAAATGAGCGGGGAGCGTGGCGTGTTTTCAGAAGCAAAAACGGAAAATGTTTAAAGAAAATAGACTGGATAGTGATTCAGGACCACCGAAAATCGCTAGACAAGAAAGTTCAAAAGAAGTCTGGAGAAATTATTAATCACAAAAATATAATTATCGAGTATAAGATTATTCTACAAAGACATTTTCGTCAACCCAAATACCCCCTTCGAAGAGTAAACTATTGAAGTGCTTCACAACTCCTCCCCATTATCCAACCTTACTATCATTACTGCAATAAACGTTTCACAACAACTTTCATCGCCCTCCTCCATCATCACCGAGGAGGAGAAGAACCGGAAAACCCAGTCTTTACGAGGCCATTGCTTTTGTCGACGACAGAATTTGTATTACTTTTCCCGGCGCAAATTCGTAAAGATCTCCTTCTTTTCCGTGGTCCCCCCCCCCCCCTCAGCGTCAGCTCGAAACAGCTGGATGGAGATTCTTTATGTTTCAATTATTACGTCCTCAACTCGTTCTGAAAGAAAGGAGGACTTTCCGCCGGAGCACAGTGGGCCAAATGGCTTCCGAAGCCATTTTTATTTTTGATTGATTCGTAATTTGACTAATGCTAAAGTATCATCTAGTCTAGTAACTGTAGGGAATATGACAGGCTAAGTAAATTAATAAAAACAAATCAGACTGCAATACGTAATTTGTTTCAGTGTAATCCAAACTCAAACGATAGAATCACATCGATTCCGTTACTTTTTATGCAGTAGGCCAAATTCTACAGAGGACTTATACGATGTCTGAATGAGAGAGTGTACCTACATGTGAGTGAACGAAGCAGGCGATTAGCTTACAGTCCCGAACGTAGGTCAGAGAAGCTTCAGGAAATACGAGGTGAGAGAGTGTTAGTGATTGCTCGCCTTCCACCACGAGCTACGAACGATTTACGAATTGGCCGATCTACGAGCACAAAAGCAGAGATCGAAGAGTGCTCCGTTGTCGCGCCGATCGTCGTGAGATTTTGTGGTGCCAAGAGAAGGAGAGAGTTCAAAACTCACGAACGAAAGTTTAGGCCACGTTCAGAAAAAACGGGCAATTTTGGACGTACGTAGTGGAAAGCACACGTTTGGCAAGTAAACGTTCTGTAAATCTACACGTTGAAGGTTAAAAAATGGACAGCGGATACGACAGTAACAAGTAAAGATTTCCGGAAGTGATCCAGACATATAAATTCTGGCTACGAGGATACAAGACTCAAGATCCAAGAACCCTTCGGAAGCGATGGTAGAATATATTTCTTCGTCGACGAATTTATATGTCCGGACTCACTTACGGAATTAATGATCTTGACTTGTCACCAGACCAGGATTTTACTCTACCATCTGCCACAGAAAACAGTCCTTCGGATGGCGGAGCTTCTGCAGAAGCTATCGCATCAAACATCAGCCCCTAGCAACTCCGGAGTAAACACTGCGAGGCCTTGGCAACCAACATCAGTGCAAAAGTCAAACAATTGGTAAGTCGAACCGAATGCCATGAAACCAGGATGCTGCCGCCAAGATGTGCCTTCTGATGAGGAAGTTGGACACCTGGATTACACCCGGTACAGTCAACTACATCTTGTCGAAAGTTCCTAAAGAAGTAGATTTCACCGGGACCATCGAAACCCTCTCAAAAATTGTCGGTGGCCTGACCTACAAGTTCAACATCAGAGCCGGTATCAGAGCCTCTAATTCAACTTCAGTGCTGAAAGCGAAGGACATCATCAGCTACGAGAGGATGATGAACCGTGCTTGCGAGGACTTCCGTTTTCAAGACCATAGAGACAGATCAATTCCTGCTTGGTGTTTGTGTGTGGCCTCAAAGGTCATTCTAACGTGGATATCCGAGCAAGACTTCTTTCCCGGATAGAAGGGGAAACAGCAGAACCTCCCGTCACTCTACATGAGCTCCCGTCATCATCGACGCCAACATCGAAATCATCGAGCCATGCTGTTCAGGAGAAGAATGAAACCGCTCATCAACAGAGGCCTTCAGAAACGGAATTTCCAAACAGAGTGGAGAAGAAGTTGCCGGCAAACTAATCAGGCAAATACGTGTCAAAATTCATCAAAGGCGTGGCTGGCAAGCTGCAGTTGGACAGCAGCAAGTGACATCACTGGTGACCTCGAGGCAAACCAGGAATTATCAACGCGTCAGGCAAGCCTCTAGTATCTAATTGGTGAGTTCCAGCGCGACGTCAACCTCTTAGGTATCAACTGGATCAAACTATTCGACCAGTGGTCGGTTCCTCTCAACTCTATCTGCAATCTAACCAGTAAGGGTGAAGTCGATCTACCACTAAACAAGAAACCGAAGGTAAAGCTCTTCCAAAACCCAAATGCTATAGCTGTCTTCGTGAAGGTAAATGCATCGAAGACTAAGTATCTGTTGGCTGGAGGAACCGAGCGTGACAGAGCTCACATAGGCAGAGCTATGACAGTCGACGGAGATGAGTCTCTAGACGGCGGATGAGCTTGTGTACCCCGGATCTTTGTTACGTTGGATTATAAACTGCAGCAGAGAAATTCGGAGACGCATTATTACCGAAAGCCGTGCCTACTATGGACTTCACAAGATCTTGGGGTCACCCTCGTACAAAGCGTAACGATGTACGAAAACTCTGATAATACCGGTGAGGTATATACGGGGATGACACGTGGACAGGCCCTCTTCGAGAACTGCAAGCACTTCGAGTTTTCGAGCGACGCGTGCTGAGCGACCATCTTTGGCGGTGTATGTGAAAACGGTGAATGAAGGAGAATGATGAAACACAAGCTGGCGCAGCTCAATGGCGATCACAGTATTCAGAAAGTCGCTAAAGCTGGAAGGCTACAATCGGCGGGACAAGTTGGAAGAATGTCGGGCAACAACCCCGCAAAAATGGTGTTTGCCTCGAATCCGACCGGTACAAGACGGCAGAGGAGCACAGCGAACTAGATGGTTAAAGTGAAGTGAGCAAGACCTTGGAAGTTTGGGACATTCGAAGAATCCGTACATGCAGTCCTCAACCGAGTTTTGTGAAGAATATGTGACGCAGGTGTGGTCTTAATAGGACGTTGGACCAGAATAAGTAAGTAACCCGTCTTCTGTTCTAAACGTACAGTTCCCTTCAACACCACTTCATCGGTTGATGCCGGTCTCCTTGTGGGCGTTGGAATCCAATAGAAACCATCCGCTTCGACGCCTGCGGAAATTCTTCACCCAACTCAACGGCAGCACCATCAGCAGGCATCTTCGATCTCTTTGATGCGTACCTGCAGCTCGCGGTGGATGACGACTCCAAGAAGTTACTCGCGGGTTGTTCCGATTCCATCTCCTGACCCTCTGAGTACAGTCAGCCACTGGGAGCATTCCAACGCGTGATGGATGGAATGATTCGTGTGTTCGGTAAGAACATCTAGTTACAGAGTCACTCTGCCTACTTTTTCAGCGCCTCAAGGAGTACGTCAAAACCGAGAAGTGTCATTTCTTCAAAACACAACTCGGTTACTCAGAGCAAATCGTGTGTGCTGCTCTTCAAAGTTGATTCCCGTTGAAGCGAGTGCAAGCTCATCAGTATATGTCTTTTCATTTGCTCGACTTCATCGCAAACATATCTGGTGGTTCACGTAACTATGTGGTTCACACATCTGCGCCTTCGATCTACACCAACAACCTATAGCTCGTTGCAAACACTAGTATTGAGCAGTGGATAGTTTCGAATTAGTACGGTAGAAATCTCTACTGTCGGGAATAAATTATCGCGGTTCGGATGAATATCAATTTCACAATGACCGCCGCTTGCGACCGTTGCGCAAAGGCTATCAAGCGTGGGAGGAAGCCGGCATTCTGCATGGACTTCGTAGAACATGTCGTTCATCTGCGATGTGCAAACGTCGACAAGAATTCCGCTAAAGTTTAGTCTCGACAGTCTGAAGGCGTATTTTGATTTCGAAACGAACGACTTTTTGTACTGAACGCTTGAGAGAAAGTTCTTCGTTTAGAGATCCAAAATACGCCCCTGCTTTGGATGTGCGACGAATGCGTGAAGTTGATGAAGTTAACTCGCTTTCAATATGCTATCACTTCCACTGGAGATACTGTTAATGAACTGACTAGAAACTAATCTGCAGCTAACGCTGAACTGAAAAAGGAACTAGTACAGGGCTGGTAGCGGGTCACTTTTTAGTGACTTGGTCACTATTTTGAGTCAAGTCACTATTTGCATCCAAAAGTCACTAAAGTCACTATTTTTCGGAAAATGGTCACTAAAGTCACTATTTTCGCACCGTCGATTGTAAAAAGTTTAAAAAATCACTTTTTTCTATTGTAAAATAGTCAACCAAATTAAGCGATCTGGCAAGTCGAGAAGTAAAACTAGATGCCCTGGCGAACGCTGTCTCACCTCTACCTCAATTGAACTTGTCAAATGCAGAGCGCTAGCCGGTCACAGCACTCTAGATTAGCTTGAATGTGACGCACGTGGTCCCATAGTATAACACCTTTTATTGTGTTTACAATGTTCCAGCTATTTCATAATAATTTTTCATATTTCTATGCAAATAAACCCAGTTAAATCCATGACGAATCGAACAGGATAGGAGTGAAAACTAAAAACGTTATCAATCTGCAAACAAAATTGTCCAATTAAGAAACTACAAAAAATAATCAAGTCATTTTTTGTTTATACTCACTTTGTTTCAAAAATATTTTGTTGGAATCAGTTTTTGAAAAAGCGGACTACTCTTTTGGTATACAAATAGTCGAGAAAAGTGGGAACGAATTGTAAATCAGATAAAGGGCTTTTTTGGCAAAGTTGTAAATTTGATGAAGTTAGCAGAAGCAGATAATTTCTCATCTCCATGCGAAGCGCTAGGAGCGAACAGTAATTTTATTGCTAGAACAAATAGACATGAAGAGAAAGTGTATTGATAGTTCCGTATAGAGTAACGGCAGGCTTTGAAATTGAAAGATACAAGATTGAAACCGAGCGGAGGGCATTTGAACGGTAGTATCCGATCAGGCACATAACCCTTTGTCATACTACCCCATGCAGGATAGGCAAGGGGAAATCCCCTTGACTGACAAAGGTTATGCAACCGATCGGGCTCTTATACTACCTATTGCTTGTTTCTAGTTCTAGCGATTTGTCCGTCTCTAATACTGCCTAACACGGGTGAGAAATTATCTCCCGCTGTTGGGTTTATTTTTAGCATGCACCGCCTATTTCACACATTTGCTCTTCTCGTCATCTATAACTTATAGATCTCGGAGAGAACAACGGTGAGTGGTGCAAATACTGATCCCCACCAGTATGAATTAATGGATTCCCCCATTATGGGCTTTCTACACTTTTGATTGTTATTTTTTGTATTCTGTAAAGTTGTAAAACTTTTTAAGTAGAATTTGATCTAAAAATTTGTGATAAATTTTACAAGCTATTGATAAGCAAACTAAACTATATCAATGATATTTTCTAAGGTTTCTTCTAGAGGGAAGAACCAATCATACATCTAATGTACGCTGATCTAGAAAGGTTGGTGTGAACCATCGTCTTTAGAGTTTGTAAGCCCACGGTGTGGCTTGCGAATACTTCACTTACAGAGGACATTTTCAACAATATTGAGAACTTGCTACCTGTCCTTGCCGGCCTTACTTATACGAGCAATTTGGTGAATTCTGTTGGATTTGATACTGAAAAGCATAGAAATGATTGAATAAAGTAGGAAATATTGTTTAGAGATGTGCTAGGTCATCCAAACAACCCAGGAGGTTAGAACTTAAGATGTACAGTTGTAACAGTAGATTTTTCCGCTATTACATGTTATGATATGTATTCCAATATATTCAATAAATGCCCTGGAAGACCAACTGACACGATGAGATAATCTTGGGATATTCTATGCAAAACAAACTAACTTAACTTTGTATAGCTAATAAAGAAATTATTACAATTGTAGACCTTAAATTTTGAAGGAAAATTTGAATGAACTGAAACTAGCAAGGTTATCCTATGATGTCTGTGGACGTATCAGAATGTTCATTGAATATGTTTGAATAATTATCGTAGCTTTGTATAGCCCAAAATGCTACGGTTACTACTGCATATCTTAAGTTCTGCATTCAAGGTCAATTTTTATGAACCTCAAAATCCCAAGATATCTTATTATATCAGTTTACCTTCCGAAAGATTCACATAATTTGGTCAAATACATATTGTTACTTTGTTTAGTCCAAAAAGCTGATAACTTTTAGATATAATTCCAAACTTATAATCTTAGGCTGAAGATCTTAAGATTTTAGATTGTGACAACTATTGGGCCTATGTTCTCAAGGATAGTTTGGATGAACTAGAACATGTCATATATCTATATGTTGTTTTTTTTTAACTTTATGAATATGAATTGAATATGTTTGAATATTTATTGTCACTTTGTATTGCCTAAAATTTACTGTTACAACCATAAATCTTAAGTTCTGAACGCCAAGACAGTTTGGATGTCCTAGACCTTCACAAGATTATCTTCTTATGTATTTTTACGTTCGAAAATATTCACTAAATATACTTGAATACGCGACCTAACTTTGTATTGCCCAAAAAACTACTGTTACTGCCGTATATTTCCAGTTAGGAACTCAAGAGCGGTATGGATTACCTAGGGGATCTTAAAGTTATAAAATAATTACTGTTGACTATCCAAAAGAATCAGTGAATATGTTTAAACATAGATGGTCACCATATATAGCTTAAAAAACTTCTGTTACAACTGTAGATCTTATGTTTTGAACTTAAGGACAGTTTGGAGTACCTAGAATATCCCAAGATTATCACATTATGTTTGTAAACCTTCCACACTATTCAATCAATATTGTTAAATACATCTTGTCCCTTTACACACTCCAAATACATGCTGTTACAACTGTAGATCTTATGTTCTGAACTCAAAGATAATTTGGATGACCTAGATTATCTCCGTTCATCTCATGATGTTTTTTTTTATGTTCGAAAATATTCAATGAATATGATTGAATACGTGGCGTTGCTTTGTATAGCCCAAAAAGCTATAGTGACTACTGTCGATGTTAAGTTCTAAGCTCAAGGACAGTTTTGATGAACTAGAACATCACCGAGTTATCAAATAATGACTGTTTATTCCAAAGGCTCATTCAATATGTTTGAATAAACATCGTAAGCTTTTATATTCTCTAAAAGCTACTGTTACAACTGAAGATCTGAAGTTCAGAACTCAAGTACATTTTGGATGGCCTAGAACATCCCAGAAAGATACAAACATATTAAACGTTTATCAACGAGAATTTGATTCTCCAATATTCTTTAACAACGCTTTACACTATTAACTAGGCATTTATTTTTTCTTCCTTAACTTCTTCATAATCACGAGTTTCTAGGTCATTAATTTGGCCTTCAACTCATAAGTTTTATCTATATTTCCCAGATAGAAGAATTGATGGAAAACAAATTTTCCGAAGACAGTGTACACTTTTGTTCAGACTGTGTGATTGTATACAGCTATTATCCTTTTGGGGTCATATGTTACCCCTTAGAACTGAAGGAGTCAATTTACTTTTTAAGACTAGGCTTAACATTTAAATTTTTTTCAATATTACGTTGGCTGAAATCAACAATGTTTACTTTTGAAATTGATGCGTTGAAATACTTTCGATCGATTGGTGTAAAATTTTTGAAAACCAATTGAGAAATGACTGAGACATTAATGCTCAAAACCTAACCACGTTTCGTGCGATTTTTTTTTTAATGGTACCCCAGTATAGAAAATAAAGATGTATTCCTAGGTCAAAAGTCCGGTTTGCAGACCTCGTTTAAAAATATATCCAATGCCTCAACTCACCAGCTGGATGCATTCATTGAAAGCTCCAAGTATGTTGTGAAAATCGCCAAGTTACTTCCAATTCAGGTCAACTATGATCTTCTTATTAACTAATGGAACTAGTTAAAACGCTTGGTGCTGACTTTGAGTACAGAGTACAGAACTGAGGAGTATTGGAACCAGTGTTTACTAAGAAAACGGCTACAGCCAAAATACCTTGAGATGCTTAAGTTAGTGAAAACAGCTTCACATGGCAACGGCTCAAAAAGGAATTGAGAAGCACGATATGTCAGAAATAATTCTAGCACAGACCATGCTGGAAGGCGTTTCAACTGTGCGTATAGACCCGTTTTCGCAAAAACGAGCTGTGGACCAAGTCTAGGAGGTCGTAGAAGAAAAAAAATCGCTTGATTTCGTCGCTTCTTTACAAAAAAAAAACACAAAAAGTGACACTGCGCCGCAGTATTATTCCTTTTGCAAACGAGGGTGATCACTTAGTAAATTTTTACAGTTCTTATACAAAAAATGTATAAAAGATCAAAAAATACTTAACTTTGGAAATCACTGTTTAGTCACTATTTGGTCACTATTTGGTCACTATTTTTATTATTTTAGTCACTAAAGTCACTATTATTTATCCATAAACCCACTACCAGCCCTGTATTTGGATTGGTCTCACTAAGTTATACAGAGTGAGGGTAATTTCTGTCAGTAAAGCGTATGGCCATTAAAATGAGTAGCTATTTGAATTTTCAGTGTATTTCTGTTCGATGTATTCTGAACATTTGTCTTGACTTATTACAGTTCATTTAGTTTTCATTATTTTCCATTGTCTTAAAAACCAGACGGTTGCGTCGAAGAAAAGCATTACAGCTGGCACTCACGATCTCTTTAGGCATTTCATTCAATATTTCACTAAACATTTGCTGAAAATGTTCACGGTTCGTCCCTTAGTAAGCCCTAGTTTGCCTACACAGATGAAAATAAATATTGGAAATTTGTGCAAAAATAGTAGGATATTTTATGTAAATTTTAGCCAGATAACGCCTGAATCTAGTCTGTTGTATGAAATATGGCAAACATTGTTGTATGGCGCATGAAAGATTGCAAACCATTTTGTTGTTTACGCCATCTTTGGCTTGGATTTAAACTAGGAAATATTTACGCGCTTGTTAAAATTGATTTATTTTTCTGTGTAGTTATCGCTCTGGATATATACTGGAATCTTTGAAAAGTCAGTTTATCACGAGGAATATTACAATGATGTACTGTATATACCGAATCATTTTTCTTGTTGTGGTCTGAAAGAATAATATGCAGAACATGTATGTGACTACCTCATCCGAAACTACACACATTTTAAAATTACAAACTGGAATTATCCCTCAATTTGAGACTATTTGAAGAAATATATTTTCCCTTTGAAAACCTTACGCCAACATTTGATTGAATTTATTTGGACGCGTCAGTTCCATAATTTCTTCGGCTACATTTCTTCTTCCGGAATTGTGAATACTTTTGCTTGGAATAAGAATAAGAAAAGAGTTGGAATACGAAAAATGGGAGTTAAATTTGGAAATTTGACGGGAGGAATAATCCACGTTTCTCACCAAAAAAAGTTCGTAGTTTACCTGTATCATTTCAAGAGGTTTACTTCTAGTGGGTCATCGAGCGTCACAAAACATACAAATTTAAATTACAATAGACATTCCAATAATTGCCGAAAATGTTGTATGCAAAAGCTCGTCTTTGTTAAAACTATTCCATTCCGTGTGGAATGAAGTATAATTTACATGCTCTGATATTTACATCATATTTTAAATTCAGATTTATTTTCTGTGCAGTTAATCTGGTCAAATCATGAAAAATGTATCATCAGATCCATAAACCTTGGTCCACATAGATATCGGACACGTATTTCAGTGGTGTACGTTTCGCCTAGAAAACTTTCATTTACTCAAAAAAATAATAATGCAGATGTGACCGACCAGCAGACCACGCCAGTACCACCTC
>JASCZW010015827.1:0-19821 GCA_034211315.2 Aedes japonicus
TAGCTCTGAATAATTCAGTCAGCAATGGAGTAAGCAAATCTTTCCTTGCTGGAGCAGTGCTAGGAAAATTTCATTTCTTCCAGCTGATTTTAAAGGTTGAAAAGAACTCAGTGCCCATTCAATTCTGGATGGCGTGAAAATTTTACAAGCCTTAATATAAGCATCTGCTAACCATAAGTGTCCTACCTCATCTAAGTCCTGTGTTTCAGCGAAAGTTGACCCTGAGAAGTGAGCTCTCATCATAACTTCTAAAGTTTCGGAACAATCGACTGTAATCGATCAGTAATTTAGATAGATCATTATACCTGGCTGATTAGCAATGAAAAATGACTATCGTTTTGATAACCACTTCTCTAGGCACTAAACGGAAGATGTTCCTCTCGAATAAAATTAACGGCAAACACGACAACTACCGCAGCGAACATTGTGTTTGCTGCATATAGGCTTGAAGAAAACCGAGCTGTCAAATTAGCACCACACGCAGCACCAATTCTTGGCTTTACGATTGTTGTTTGTGGATGACAGCCGCGTCAGTCCTGTGCGTATAACGGTTATTTTGAATTTATTAGTTATGAATGTCACAAACCAGAAGCACGCTATTCACTTTGCATATTGATTAAAGGGTAGTCGGTAGTCTGCTGACCACGTTGCTGCTGAATCTGCTCTCTCGTGAGACCTGATCACCAGATTAGTGGTAGTGAAAGTTGAACAGTGAAATGTAGAGATCAATATTCTGGATGTTGCGTCCGTTTGTCTGTGACTACAGCGATAAGTTGTCAGATGAAAAATTTGCGCTCCAAGGAGATATTTTTGTGTATCACTTGAATTAACGGATCCCATTTTTCTGAAAAAGCTAGATGATGAAATGCGCAGTGATAGCAAAAAGATATTAAAAGTTCTACAAATTATTCTCATAGTTTCATGTTTAAGTCATTTGGAATCGAAAATCAAATTACAATTTTTGAATTTCCCTTGAAAATTCTCATGGATGAAAATTCTGATTGATTAGCGGCACCCTCCGATTGAGCGCCAATTTTACATTAGGTCATATTGGGTTGAAGAAACTTTTGAACAATGTCGTTTTTATAAATTCAAAAATGCCATTTCCGTTGCCGCCCTACTAATTGATGTACTCCAAAATTAAGTCGTTCGGATTCAATACGACTGAGTAATAGCGATGATTGGCGGGAATTGGTCCGCTGCCAAAGTACTGTTCCACCCTTGATATTATTGTTGTTGTTTCGTATTTACGTAACTTTCAGCCTGAGGCAGGCACCCATCAATACATGGACCGGGACCAACGCACACTGATGCCAAAGGCGCAAAAACCTGATCGAAATTGTTTTGACATCGAAAACTACGTTTTTTTATGGTTTCTTCAGCAAAGTTTTTCCCTAAATTATTCGTCATTTTAGGAAGATAAAAATTTGATGGTTAATCACCAAATAATGAGAAAAAAAATTTTGTTTTCTAATTTTTCCATAGAAAAATAAACTTTATTCGGCAAAGATATAGGGTATGTGTCCCTTAACTCAGCCTATTATGCAATGATCGATTACATTTTTTATTATAACTCATACAGTTTTTAAGCTGTAAGCGAGATTGAACTAGTTAGACACTTGCTAAGACAAGTCTGATAAGACATTTGGTAGTATGGTTCACGAAAATTTACCCAACTCTTATTATTAAGTCAGAAACATTCGAGGGGTATGGATTTAATGTCGGTCTATAAGCACCAAATTGGGTCTATTCATGGATGCAACTTCGTCCCATTCGATGGATGTATTACTAAATTCAGTCTTTGAAAAGTTTCTTTTCTAATTTAATGAATTAAGGGATTGCTGGCTATATTCGATTTACTTAGATGACCTACATGAATATAACCAACCGCAAATTCATGGTTTTCCACTTGAAATTTTAGGAATAACAACCATTTTACTACGTTATGGATACAACAGGCCGTTATGGATACATAGTTGAGAACATACAAAAACATGTCCCTAACATTGGGTCTACGATTTTCTTGCAAAATCATTGTTATTTTAGCTATGTGAACTGTTAGTTTGGAACGTGTAACTATTTTCTGCACATCCAGACTGCATTACTTGCTTTTTCGTTCAATTGAGCCAAATTTAGATCACTTGAAGATCGTGTAGATCATCTGTTCAACTTAACCAGTGAAATCAGTGAAGTGAATTAATAAGTTGATAATTGTCTCAATTGCTTCGGATTACATCGGTCATCCTAATAGCAAGATGATTTTGTTGATTATCGCTAAATTAATGACACATTTGGTACATAGGCCGAATAAAGGAGCGTTAGCCTAGCCTAGCCGCCTTACATCCCCTTACCCCAGTAAATTTAATACAGGTATAGCCTCGATAGTACGTACATCAACTTTCTCATTTTAAATCGCAATTGCATAAAAACTACAGATTGATCTGAAATCTAATACAACCAAAACAAAAAGCAGAAAGTTGTTCTTTCTTTTCGTTGTATTAGATTTCAGATACAACCAGTGGTTTTTTTTTGCAATTGCGGTTTGAAGTGAAAAAGTTGATGTACGTACTATCGAGGTATACCTGTAGAACACAACTTTACTGAACCTTTTCATAGTCCTATCTGTTAGTTTTAATGTGAATCTGGGGAGTTTGCTAGTAATCATTCCATAAAATTTCGTTTTTAAATAAAGCATTTCGCGACAATTTTCTGAAAATTTCAAATGTTGTACACTTTTGTTTCTTGAATAAAAACACACAAATTTGCTGGAAAAAGTTTATTTTTATCTATTTACTATTATTTATTTTTGAAATATTGAAGATTTTATTTCTAAAAGGCACTTTTTCAGGCTGTTCATTCACGACTGAAGCGTCCGGCGCTTAAGTTCAGAGATATTTTGCTGGTGTAGATTAGGGTGTCCCTAAAAAATCAGTTTTTTTCATTCTAACTATTTAGTTTCGCTTGTTAGGAGAAAATAATCTTCAAATGAAGTGTAGAGAAAAATATGATGCATGTTTTTGCTAAACTAAGTATTTGGGTATATCTTATTGTTCAAAATTTAGGGGAAATTTTAACGAAAAACATGTCCGATTTTAAGCAGTCCCCACTCATGTGCCCCAGGAGTACCCGGGCTTATTTGTACAGAAAATTGTTCCTTGATACCCATTAAAACAAGAATTTGATGATTTTCTGGCCAATTCGAAAAGAAAAAACACATGTTTTTAGTTAAAATTACCCGTAACTTTTAAATGATAAGTTGTATTAAAAAAACTTGCCATGCAAAAATGTGCGCTATAACGTTTTCTATATTTTGTTACAAGATCACTTTTCCCCAAAATAAGAAACAAAAGTTATAATAAAAAAAAACTCAATTTTTAGAGACACCCTGATTTAAAGCAGAAAAGTAGCTAAATCATGGCCAAATGAAGAGCTAGAAAAATGGTATCTAGAGCAAAGTTGCTTTAAATTATATTACCTACAAACTTGTCTTTGAGGTCACCCTTCTATTGTGTTTCGATCAAAAGTCTGCAACAGCGCTGCCCTAGCGGTAAAGTTTGGAACAACAAAATCATCATCACAAGATTGAAAACTTGTTTATATACATTTTTCTAGAAGATACCATGATTCAGAAATGTAACCCTTAGGAGTTATTAATTTCGCCTTGAAAAAAGGCTTTTTCGATCACTGTGCGATGATCGTATTTTTTTGAAAACGAATATAGATACAAGGGGCAAGACAGCTCTTCATCGCGAGTAATTTCATAGTTACTTCTGAGGTACCTCGAGTAACTCTCGTTGCTCAGCAAGCGAGAACTGTCATCTTTTTTGTTCTCTGTTTTTGCACAACAGCTGTCAAACAAACCGACGCTATTACATTAGCTCTCGAATGTGAAAAATTTGGAAACTAGCAATTTTCATTGTTTTAGGAAAACAAGCTACATTCACTTAAACTACATATTTGATATGCTCGTACTTTTACATCGTATTTACTACTATTCGTGTAAGGCATTGCCTTTTTCGAGACGACATTATTTTTATGTCTCCAATTAAGTCAAACTTTGTGTAACCCTCAGTTTTGGCTTGACCTGCAATTTTATTATGCAGCATCTTTCCACCAGACGGCCAGATTATAAACTAGTGCTTTAGAACAAGGACAAGAGAAGAGACAAACGAGCTAAGCCGGTGCATTCCGACCAAAGCTTTAAGCTTCTTAGAATCGATGTTTAGCAAATGACACATCTATACATATCGCTATCATGCCTCATCATTGCACTTCAGTAGGGTTCACAGTTGTGCCATCTTCTATAGCCATTAGCAGAATTTCCACGATTGTTTTCAAACCAATTGAAAGTCTAATTGGAAATCAAACTTTTCGAAACCATGGCAAACCGATAAGAACCGATGAAGATTGATTCAATTTCAAGCTATATCGAGTTACTCGCGAGTTACTCGCGAGTTACTCGCTGCATCAAAGCAACTCAGAGTTGAGCTGCCTCACTCGTAGTGGAGATCCTAAAAGACACAAGACTAGTAATTTTAAGAATAGAAAAGATGGCGCCATTATTGCAGGGTGGCCACAGACTCGGGAAATGCGGGATAAATGCGGAAATCGAAAATCATCGGGATATATGCGGGAAAAGTCTGGAATTTTAAAATCCTTCGGGAACTTTTGCTATAAGGGAGAAACCATACTAACACCTTTTTCAAATGATTTGAGTAGCGATTTTGTCATCTACTCGGTCCAACGACCCCTTTAACGGAATGAAACAGTGTTTTGTTTTGCTAGTCCAGCATCACTGAAGATGATAGGTCAGTGCTCTAAGGATGGCCCGGTTGTCAACTGGAAGGCATTCAAAGAAATAATTAGAGAAATCAGGGATCTACGAACCAGCCCTGGCTTTGATGTCTTTAACATCGTTAGCTGCGGCTTGCACGTCCTACACAACTCCTTCAAGGAAGGGCTGTTCAAAAACGTACTGCTTAATAGATCTGGCTACACGACAGTGACAGGTGAGATTTCGCACATGCAAAAGTTCACTGGAACTCCAGATTCTTTTGACTGAAGCATCGCTATTATATGCATTACTGTAAATTATAGTGCGAAGATTGAATTTGCAAGTTTTTTCCAACATTTTTTTTTTTATGCTACACGAGTTCCGCCAACCTGGGATGGTAAGTTTTAAAATAAAATAACAAATATTTGTCATGCAGTGAACAGAAACCTATTGTGCCAGTCACCTTACAGCAACAACAAAGACACCAAAGGTATCAGCTTTTTTTTTATAAACGAATGTTTTTAAAAAAAATGAGCTGTGCATTTTTCAACGCCTGTTAAATAGACTAAATATAAAATGTGGACCAATTGACGCATGACGATATTTTTGATAACTAGAATTACATATGGAAAGCTTTACATAAAAATGATGTAAAATCGTGTTTTTTTTTCAGCTTTATCGGTTTTTCCACTGAAGTTCTGCGAAGTTCTTTGGAAATAGTAGGCCGTGCTTTTGAGCGAAGAAAACGCTTTTTTCCCGTCGTAGTTAAAATTTTGGGAAAATTGAAAAATAATCGTGTTTTCGATGGAAATTCACACTAAAAATGTGCCAAAGTGCTCCCCAACGAGTTCTGCTCGTTGTGTTGAACAAATCTATGCATTTCCGATCTATTTTCAGAGGACCTTATATATCCGAAAATAGTGCTTTTCCCCTCTGTCGTGCGTGAATTGATGAGGAGGAGTCAAAAACAGCAAACGTGCCATTTTACGCTGAAAAACGGCAAAAATTTGTTAAAAAGATTGAAAGTATAAAGCTACGGTCGTTCGGAGTCGATAGGTGATATTTTTCAGTCCGGTCACAACGTAATAGCAGTGAAAAAAGTCAATCGTAAAAAGTGAAAGTTTGTAAAAGTTGTAATTGTAAATCCGGAGCAATTTGCGATAAGGGCGAACATGCAGAATGTAAACAAAGGGGAAATGATGATTGTAATATTGCATGTAGAATTTCAAACAGTAATTTACAAATTAACGAATAAATTCAAATACTATCTAGCATACAGACAGAGAACAAAGCTAGTTTCTGATTTATATATAATGCTGATGGAAATCCGTTCGTTATTCATTGAAATTTGCACATTTTTAATATTCGCCTATCAATACTAGGATGTTGGATTACGCCATTTTCAATGCTGGCCCCACAAGTACTGGAAATAAAGGTATCGCCCTATACTATTCGCCTATGTTTGACATTTTTATAAGATTCGCCTTCCACTTTTCGCCGTTGTTTTGATTATTTTGTAGGTATCGCCTTTTACTTTTCGCCGTTGTTTTGATTTTTTTTCAGTATCGCCTTTTACTTTACGCCATGTTTATGTTTTGATTTAAATTACGCCTTTCACTTTGTCAACAATCAATATGGCGTAAATCGCAGAGTGAATTGTTTTGATTATGAAATAACTCTACGCCCTTTGCAAAAACAACATTTAATAAATAAAATTATAGCACAACCAGGACAAAAAGGACAAAACTCATGATTTAGATGTAATAATTATGCATTGCATTGAAAAAACATTTTGTTTATATTTTGCATGTACGCCCAAATCGCAAATTGCTCCGGAAATATCGGAATTGCAGCCGTGAGCGGTCAATCATGCTCACGCTCATGAAATTCTGCGAAGTTCGTTGGGTGGAAAATGAACAAGTTGCTAGAAGAGCGCTATAAATGTTGCGCCATTTGAGAATTTTAAACGGAAGTTTTCGCCGGTATTCCGATCAAAAGTGTTCGCTGGTGTGGCTCATGCGGTAGCCGATAAGATGCTGGGACCAAAGCTGAATTTTGTCATCTCGTCTGCAGCAATGGTTTAGTCGTTTCCCAGACCGGATCTCCTATGGCTTCGTTTCTTTTTGCCGATTTGATAGGACAAGCTAGAGCCGCTATGGAGACAATTGTTAAACCCGAGCGCCTGACAGTCAAACCAAAATCGTTAATTGAAATAGAATTGACGGAGATCAATCTTCTGCCATTCTTAATGTGGAAATCGGTTTTGCCTTTAAATCGGCAATCAAAAAAGTGAGAAAATTTGTAAAAAAAATCCGAAAAATAAGAATTTGGGAGGCTTGCTCTATGCTATCTTCAAAGACGTTCCTTGCCGGATTCCAAAAAAACGAACAGCGTTTGGACAAATTGTGGCTAGAATTGGTCGTTCTAAGAGGGAGCTGCCAAATTTGACAACATTTGCTCATCCTAGCTCACGAAAATGCGACGATGGAGAGAGGATTTTCAACAAATGAAAAGTGTCTGGTGGTGGATCAAACTGAAAAGAGTTTGGTAGCGCAGAGAAAAAAAAATCAACTACGTCGAAATAACAAAGTCCTTGATAAGATATCCACCAAAGCAGGTTACACAATACGCAAGAAGACCGATTTGTGGCTGCTATCCGTAATTTTGTCTAATTGAAACAAGTCAGAATATCAGATTGAACAGTTTTCTCAAAAACTTCAAAAATATCTATTAATCCAATTTATATTAACTCATTTTCCCAGTAGGGAAAATTAGACCAAAGAGCGAGAAAAATTCGGAAAAATGCGGGAATTTTCAAATCAAGATTGTATGGCCACCCTGTTATTGTTGAATTTGCCATTGGCTGTGTGCAATTGTGGCTAGAACTATCTGGAATAGTGGCACCCGCGGATGATTACCTATACTGAAGGCTTAATACTTAGAAAGTCTCAAGTCAACGTTCTACCAGAATCTGCGCCCAGATCATCCTTAGCTTTAAACAGGAAAATTTTACAAAAAAAGTTAGTAAAATTACTAACAAAGTCGACTACTCACATCGGGATCCGGTCGCTCCATGATTGTCCCGAGCTCGCCCTGCTCGCCGCTGCTTCCGATCAGGTGTCCCGCCTCGGTGTAGCTGCTGCCCATGGTTCCATTGTTCGTAATGCCAAATCCTCCGTTGTTGTTCATAGCATTCGCGGCATCGTCGTCGTGGAACGAAACCCGTCGGTTGTCCCGGTAGGCAGCCGATCCGAATGCCGGATTGTTCGGATTGTGGTTGGGATTGGGATTGAGATTGGGATTGTTGTTGTTGATGCTGTTGCTGCTGCTCGATGACGATGGAAGGGTGTTCGTCGGGTTGGTTGGCCCGGCAGTCGTGAGCAGATTGTTGCCGTATCTTCCCAAAGTGTTGTTATTGCTGTTGTTGTTGTTGTTGTTGTTGTTGAGAAGGTTTTGCTGCTGCTGATCTGCGTTGGTGATTAAATTGCTATTGAAGGTAAGCTTGGTGGCACTGCTGCGAATTTTCTGCTGCTGCATGATCATGTAGGAGCTGTTCCGTTCCGGTGGAGGAGGCGGAGGAGCAATTCCGGTGTTGCTATTCTGAGTGGCAGTTGAGGCGGTGGAATCCTGCAGATATCCGTTCATGGTGGATTGTTGGTGATCGTTGAGTTCTTCGTCGACGCGATCGGCAATGTTGAGTTGGTTCATGTCGACCGCTATCTGGGACATCAGCTGATTGGCGTTGGTGTTGCTCATGGTGATTTCGCTCAGATTGAACTGTTTGTCGTGATGGGCAAAACTGGCCGTCTTGGCAGTTCCCTTCGATGGGGATGAGGGAGTGCTGCTGTTGTGTTTGAGGATGCTCTTGGGTTGAATGGCAGAGCTGGCGGAAGCAACCTGCTGTTGGAAGCTGGCGATGGTGTTTGCAACCGAGTTCGTAGACTGATCGTCGCTTGCAGGGGTTTCCGAGTTGGACTGGACCGATGGCATTTTTATGTCGACTTGCTTCATCTTGGTCAAAGGGGCCGAGATGGTGTTTTGGGGCTGGGCAAGTCGGAGGACTTCGTGAACTCCGGTGGATTCCTTCCCGTATGGGGAGGAATCGTTATCGTTATAGTCCTGATCTTCTTCCATTGCACGGCGTTCAAAGTCACGCTCGAGCATCAGAGTGCGGAGAAGATCATCTTGCTGTGGCGTCCTGTGTGGCAATGTTTGTAGTTCTGCGATCTGTTGATCGCGCCAAGCACGGATGTGCTCCCGCCGAAGTTCAGTTTCCTTTTCCTTTTCTTCGCGTTCCCACGGGTTACTTCCCGGAACGATTACGTTTTTGTTTTGCGTTGGCACGTTTGGTGGGTAGAAGCCTACTTTTGGAGCTTCGGATGAACTGTACGCTCCGATGGTGGAGCTGCTTCCTGGGACGGTTTTTGAACAGTGGATGTGTGGCTGATGGTGGAAGTGGTGGGTGTTCTTGGTCGGAGGGCATTCCGGGGCGCATCTGCGGTTTGGGAGCCGTCGTCGGAGGAAGCTGTTTGTGGGAGCTGATTGGCGTACTGGGATGAGGACTAGCACCGCTGAAGCCGGGATGTTGCGACTGTTGTTGCTGTTGCTGCATGGAGGGGGATGGCATCATTGAAGAATCGACATTCTGAGGGCGCTGTTGCTGCTGTTGTGGTGGAGCTGCAGCCTGATTGCGCCGTTTGATAAGTTCGTTCATCTCTGCTAGCTTCGCTTGGCCACGAAGCAGTGAGGCATGCTGTTGCTGCTCGTTAGGATAGAGCTGCGGGGACATCATGGGGCTACCGTTTTGGTAGCCGAATCCACCCCCGCTGGCGATCATGTTCACGTTCTGCATGCTCTGGCTGGCGGAAATGCCACTGGGGTGATGGGCGGCATGCTGGTGCGAGACAGGCTGTTGCTGCTGCTGGTGCTGGAAGGAATGTGCAATGTTTGGCATCGACGGGGCCATCATCTGGTTCAGTCGCAGACTCTGCTGCCCTTGCGAATCGCGGACAAAGTTGTTTCCGACCATCGGCTGCTGGGGTGGCATCTTTTGCAAGCGACCGGGACCCATGGTGTTCGAACCGGAGGTGGCTGCCACTAGGTTTGGGTGCGAGATGTTACCGCTGAGCTGTTGTTGCTGCTGCTGCTGTTGAGGAGGGGGCATTCCGTAGGACATCGAGCCGGTTGGTGTTGTCAGTAGTAAATTGTTCGGATTGGAATTGCTATTGCTATTGAAATAGGCAGATGCTGGACGGCTTAACATTGGTTGTTGCTGCTGTTGCTGGTGGTTGCTACTGCCACTGCTGATAGAAGCTCCCGGGGAGTTGAGTGATGTCTGTAGAGGCATTGGGGGTCTGCGAGAGAAGGTGAGGGTTTAATGAAGTGTGATTCGTGGGATTTTTGGGGAAGTTACCTTTCTCCGAGATTGGGGTGACTCTGGTTTTGTGCACGATAGACACTGAGATTTTGATAGAATCCCTGGTCTTGACTTGCTGCTCCTCCTGCCAGGTTGTGGATGCTACGGGACTTTGCGGCCGTAGAACCTAGAATAGTTACACAATTTAGCTTCTGTCGTTCAGTAAATCTTCTATGACATTTGTTTTGAATGAAGTAATTTAAGAAAATGCTTGAGCGTGGTGCAATTATCTGTACAATTAGTTTGCCGGAAGTAGCATGAAATTTCAAACGTGCTGGTGATGAATGTGCTTTGTGCTTAAATCTAATGTTTCGGACGAACAATATGCTTATGGAAATGCACATACATAGCAACAATTGCAAACATCCTATCCTATCTTCAGGGGCAAATAAACGGTGCCCCGTATCTCGGCTTCGCTGAAAATGGGACAAACTAGTTCTCTTACCAATATTGCCAACGTGGTGCAGAGCCGGAACCGATTTGCTGTTGGGAAGATGCTGTCCAGAGGGTGAAGGTATGGGTGGTTTAGTGGGATCACTGGTGCCTATGCGTGTCATGTCTCGTTCGGACATTCGTCTGCCACCTGGGTGTTCCGAGTTTGTGAGTTTTTGGAAAAGAGATGACCATTTTGAGTTTATGATAAGATAAGCCAAACAACTTCCACACCAAAGAAAAGAACTTCTAGGAACAGAAAGGGTTGCATAGACCATTACACTACAAAGGTTTTCTTTGCCTTCGGATTAACGCATGCATCAACAGGGTGAACTAACTAACTAACTAACTAACTAGTAACGCTTCAAAAACTACCAACTATTAACGGGGACATATCAGTGCTGATCACAGTACCGCAAATTATTGACCGCAGTCAATTACAGTGCCCCCAAGGTGTGACATGGAAATCTAAATAAATAATAGTTTTGCGTGTAAAATTTCAAGGTTCAGGAGTTTGGGTGCCGCTTTCACGGGTGCCATGCACGTGAATGAAGCACGCGAAAGCTAAACTTGTGATATGTCTAGAACTACAATGTATGATTGGTGTATGACCAGTGCGGCACCAAATATGTAAATCATCTTATGCCAGACACTTTGTTCTCTTATCCTACCTCGGGAATTCGCTCCCACCCCCCGCCTACTGCAATCTAAACAGCACCCAAAAAAATCAGTGGGGTTGTGTACAAGACACGACCGGTTGACGTAGACTACGTTAAACCAAGTGATGCATTATAATGTCAGGGGAATTCTGTGTGGTTATTATTAGCGTTAAAAATGTTTCAATTATTCGCGCCGGTCGCTTACCCTTACCGATAGAAGCAGTTTAAGTCACAATATGACGGGTGCGGCTCTTATGGGACATGACCAGCGTTCCTGAAGCCTCGTATGTAGGAAAATTCTATTGTACGCTCTTGAGATATTATTTGGCGGCCCTGAAAAGGGCCGTTTGGTTTTAGTGAAGTCAGTATAAGGAAAATTCTCTTGTACACTCTTTATAACTCTTTGGTGGCCCTGAAAAGGACCTTTTGGTTTAAATTATGACACGGTCACGGTTGCACGTTTTACGATGGACTATCTTTAATGCCTAGAAGATAGTTGAGGATCTTTTATGGAATATAAAATTATTAAATTAATGATAGTTTTAGTCATTCTTATAAGCATAAGCGCTTGACATTACTAAATGTTTATTCGTATGTCATACTGTGCCTGCATCTCGGAATTCTCACCATCGCCGGAACCATCAACAATGTTTTGCATCGTTTGGGGGATTTCAGTAACGACAGGCTGCGGAGGAAATTCTATAATACGTACATACAAACATATATTTTGACTGATGCCTTGTCTCCTTTTCAACATTCACCATTTAAATACCATACCATTCGGATCATTTGTATACAATCTGAGTTGTAGTATGCCCTTGCATAATTCAACTTCAAAGAATCAAAAATTTACAATGTTTGCAATTTTAGCAATTCTGGATTTCAAGAGTAATAATAAACATTGAAATACTCTAGAATTCAAATTACGATACAATTCGTTATCAGAAAATATCCGACAGGTTAAGTGATTGCTATGAAAACACAATAATCAATTGCAACATTTTCAGATGTGTAAGCGTCTCAAAAAATGTTCAAAGTTCAGGAAGTTATTATTATGTAGAGCACGAGTACAGTTTTAACTATAACTCATACAATAATTTAGCTAGAAACGATAAGTTAAAGATTTCCTTTTGAGGGAATCTAAAAAAATATATTTTGAGCCTTAGCTCTTTCTTTATTCACTGATCACTTAAGACTAACTACAATTCTGTCTTATGCTTAGAAGGAAAGTTCTTGGTGGTTCTATTCTAAGTATATGGGAACAATGCGAGTGTTTATGCTCAGATTCGCGATCGGTTGAGATTTAAGCTGGGTGGTCTGGTGACATCAGCATTATCGGCGTGACGATAGTGAAAGCGATTGTTTAGACTAATCGATAATTGCGTCTGGCGTCTGGCTTGTGGTTTGATCGTGGGAATTATTGCGGCTGGCGTCTGGTGTGATCGTTGAAGTTTGGTGATTAGATCGCGTCGTTGCTAACTCTTCCCCTCTTAAGTATCTTTGTCCTCAAAGTTACATGTGGATGGTTCGTAGCGCGGGTGGAGCATCAAAATATGTTTGCAGTTCTTTCTTCCTTTCCTCGGATAATTCGTCAGGGTTAGTGGTAAGAGATTTACTATCAGTTGATGTGGATGATGAAGGTTCAGAGTCTTTTAAAACGACTGTTTCCATGGCTTTGCTGAATTCAACTGTTAGGTTGGTATTGGGTTTTGTCTGGAAATGTGCCAAAATATCGCTATTATGACGGCGATTATAGTTACCGTTGATAATCCAAACGATCCAAATAGGTTGAGTTTCCAGCTCAAGGAATTGCTTTGAAGATTCAATAGTTCTAGTTTCTCACGGTGTTCCAAGGTTAAATTCTGTATGTATTCAACAGGTGGGGCATCTATCATGGAAATTTCATTTGCGCGAAGTCCTGTTGTCGGATAGTATGGTTTTCCGGGTATGGTTATCTCGTAGTTAGAATAGAGTTCTCCATTTATATGAATATTACATTGTGTGAATTGTATAAGGAATGATCCAATTAATGGTTGGCTTGAGTTTGTGCAATTGGATGTAACTTCTGCGACTGCGTCGTTGATGAGAATGGTTCCTTCATTAATTCTTTTCACGAGTCCTCCTGAGTACACTTTTTCAAAGGTGCAATTAGAATGTTGTCCTGTAGTTAATTTGTGAATACATTCATTTACATGTTCAAGCTGTGAGTTTTCACATAAGAAGTAATTGTTCTGCTCTTCACATGGTTGATCCATTTCATAAACGTGTGTGTTGTTTCTGAGGATGTAATTTTTGTTAAGAGAAATCCGTTTATTTGATTTGATAATGGAGTCCACATAATCATATTCATAGGTCATAGTGGATACTTGTGGAATTTTCAGCATGTATATGATATGGGTATCATTCAGCAATACCTGTGCCTTGGATTGTGAAAGTAGCTCTTCGAAAGATCTCATTTGTACGTCATGAGATTGAAGGAACGAAGCAATTCTGTTGAAGTCTCTAATCGATAATAGTTTGCTGCTTGGAATGCCATGTTTAGCCATGAGTATAGCTTCTTCTAATGTTTCAACTTGATTTTGTAGAGAGTCAAGGTTGGAAAGAACTATTAGTTGATTAATCTCGATAGAATGGTTTTTCGTACGCTCATTTTCGATTTTTAGGACCTGGTTGGTTATGTCCGTTATTTCTTGGATACGCTGATCAATCGCTTGGTTGATGAAAACTTGTTTGTTGTTCTGCATAATAAGTGAATTCATGGATGAGTTGATGAGACGAAGGTCCTCTGCGTCTGGGCTGCCTGCGATCCATTTCCAAACGGTCCCGATTGTGTCCCATCTTTTTTGTCTTTTAACAAAAGGTTTGACTTTCATAAATGTTTCATAGAGTTTATAATTCTTAATTTGTATTAATTCATAGAGAGGATTAGTAAAAGGGTTGTTTTGTATATCGTTATTGATATTCGTTATAGTGTTGCCAATCTGAATGAGGTCAATGGGATGAACGATGCGAATGTGTCCTGTCTTTACTTTGGCTTCTCCAAGAGGTACGATAGCCAAAGGGTTGTTCGTTAAGTCATGTATGTGAATTCCTGCCTGTACGATAGACACGCAGAGGGCGAGTCTGAAAAGATACAGAAAATTAGTTATTGTTCTTCCTCAGGTTACATTTGTGTATTTTTCTATTGTTTGAATCAATTATATAGGTGTTGTGATTCTCTTTGACTTTTACCATATTATACCTGCTTTTTCTCTTATTGTTGGAGTGTGATTTTTCATAAACATATGTATTAGGTTCATAGGGTTGATATTGTTGGGGAATGATCTTATCATCTTTTGCTTTATATAATTGTAAAATCCTGTCATTATTTTTTTCTCTTTGGATTGTAAATTCATTGAAGGGTAAATTATCGGGATTATCTCCTGTATAAATACTCTTTGGAGTTTGATTAGTGAAAGAATGAATTGTGTTGTTATATTTATGGGCTGCTTCTTGTATTAAATTATGAATCGTTATATCGGGATTAAGTGCTTTGATACATCTGGCTATTTCTCTGATAGTCGAGTGACATCGTTCTACTTGACCATTAGTTTCTGATCTATTCACAGGTGTTTTGAATATGTCAATGCCTAAGTTTTTGATTTGTTGTTCTATTACGTTGGACACAAATGAACTTTCATTGTCTATGACAATCTGAGAAGGTAAATCCCAATCATATAGGAGTTCTGTTAGTACATTTTTCACATCCACTATGGATTTAGATTTGATTGGCTTTATTTTTAAAAACTTAGAAAATTTATCAAGTGATGATATAAAAAGGAGGTTAGCATTATATAAAAAGATATCTATGTGAACTATTTCTCCAGGAGTATTTAGGTATTGGAGTTTTAACGGGAATGTACTTTTGGGGTTTGCGTTCATACTTTTCCATTTTACAGATTTCGCAATTTTTACATAATTCTGAATTAATTTGAATGATCCAGGAAAATAAAATTTCTTTATCAATTGAAGGGAGTTCTCTTTGGCATTACGATGGGCAAAGTTATGAATTATTTTTATTTCTTCAAGTTGTTGTTCTTCTTCTTCTATATCCTGTACCATTCTTTGAGAATATCTAGCTCGAACTATTTTTGGATTGAATATTTCTTTGTAAATTTCTTGAATTTTTCCCATAGTGGGTTCGTCTGTCATTATTCCATTAAGAATGCCTGGCATTAAATATTCTTTGAGTTTGCTTTTTAGAAATCCGTTACTAAATTGTGGTTCTGAAAATATATGTCTCGTAAATCTTTCAAAAGGTCTGTTTTGTTCGTAGCTAAATTTTCATCTATTTTGAAAATTAATTGGTTTCTGAAAACGTTAATCGGTGCTTCGGTGGAAGGAATAAAAGACGTGTCATCATCATTGGCTGAGTGCTGTGTAGGGGTTAGTGAATTAATTTGAATGCGGGACAGTGCGTCTGCCACAACGTTGGATTTTCCAGGTTTATAATGTATTTCATAATCATGTTCTTCCAGAAATGCTTTCCAACGCTTTAGCTTAGCATTATTATTTTTGGGTGATAGGGTGAATGTTAGTGGGAGATGATCTGTAAATATTTTAAGTTTTGCTCCATAGATAAAATTTCGGAGAGTATGCAATGCCCATACGACAGCGAGCATTTCTTTCTCATTAGTCGCGTAATTTTCTTCTGTTCTTGAAAGTGTCCGAGAAATGAAGGTGATCGGCCTTTCGCCATCATGGAAAGTTTGTGAGAGAACTGCACCTAGAGCTTTGTCAGATGCATCGGTAGTAAGAATAAAACTCTCTTCAAAATTTGGGTACGCTCAAAACATCATTGGAGGATAAGATATCTTTAAGGGTTTGAAAAGTTTGTTTTGCCTCGTCATCAAAGGTAATCGGAAAGTTTTTTGATTGATTTTTACAGATTTGGCGATGGCCATCTTCCCCTCTTAAAAGTTTTGTTAAAGGCTTTGCAATTTTTGCATAGTCCTTTATAAAACGCCTGTAGTATCCTGAGAGTCCGAGAAAGGCTCTTAAATCTTTCAAGCATTTCGGTTCAGTGTAGTTGCGAATGCATTCTACTTTTTTCATGTTTGGTTTTAATCCTTCTTCTGATATAGATAAAGCCAAGAAATTCTACTTCAGTCCTAAGAAATTCTGATTTGTCAGGCTGAATTTTAAAATTTGCCTTTTTTAAT
The DNA here is from genome assembly GCA_034211315.2 of Aedes japonicus. NCBI lineage: Eukaryota > Metazoa > Arthropoda > Insecta > Diptera > Culicidae > Aedes > Aedes japonicus. The sequence goes on from JASCZW010015827.1 coordinate 16,483, forward strand.
GTTTCCAAAATAGTTTCTAAATTTTGCATATGTTCTTCATATGTTTTCCAAAAATTATGATATCATCAATGTACACGTAGCATATTTTTCCGAGATGATCTCTTAAAATGTCATCCATAACTCTTTGAAAAATAGCAGGAGCATTTTTTAATCCGAATGGCAAACGAATGAATTCATATTTCCCATTATTAACTGAAAATGCAGTTTTTCAACATCCTTTTCAGACATGGGGATTTGGTGAAATCCTGATGCTAGATCTAATGTTGTAAAATATTTATTTGCACCTAAGTTGGCTAACACTGTTGAGGTATCTGGGATAGGATATCTATCACTAATTGTTTTGGAATTCAATTTTCTATAGTCTATAACCATTCTATACTTTTTTTCGTTGGATGCATCCATTTTTTTCGGAACTATCCAAACTGGTGAATTATATGGGGATCGAGATGGTCTTATTATTCCATCTTTAAGTAGCTTTTCAATTTGTTTATTAACCTCGGATTTTAGTGCTTGTGGATATGGGTAAGATTTGCTATATACTGGGCTTTCGTCTGTCGTTCTAATTTCAGCTTTAACCCTTGTTGTAAAAGGCAATTTTTCATCTGGGGGCTGTAATAAATCTTGAAATTTTTTTAGAAGGCTGTTAAGTTCAACTTTCTGTTGGTTGGATAAATGTTCATTTCTTACTTGAATTTGGTTTACCTGTTGTAGCTGGTACTGTAGTAGTGGTATTACATGTTCTTTATTGAGAATTAGCTTTTCATCGCTTGTGTCTATCACTGCGTTTAGTTCTTTCAACGTATCGTGTCCTATGATAGCATCGAATGTTTTTAATTGATTCATGTGAAAAAAATTAACATCGATATCGGAGTATGGTTTGAAAAATTTAGCTTTTGAATATTTTTTATTTGAATATCTCCACCAACGGAGGAAACTGAAAATGGTTTCTTAACATCGTGAGAAATTTTTGCATATTTTGGATGAATAAAATTTTTATTCGATCCAGTGTCAATGAGAATTTTCAAAGGTTTTGATAGATTACCATAAAATAAAAAAATATGGTAATGTAGAGTCTATCCTAAAAAATTAAGTTCAGCACAATCGTCGTTTTCGTCTGCGGTGAAATCTTGAGTTTCGATTGATTTGACATATCGTTCGAATGAAGTATCGTGTTCATCACTATCATACGGTAGTTGAAGGTATTCCTCTGATTGATCGTCTGATGTATATTCGTGGTCTTGATTTTGTTCTGGTGGGTGTTCATGTGTAACTATATTAAATTGTCTTGGTCTCTTCAAGGGGGGCCTGTGGGACGATTACCATAGTTAACTTGTCGGGATCTAATAGATGGGTCTACCTCCATGGGAACTGGTTTGTCTAGTGGTTTCTGGAAGGGATTCCGTTGTTGGAAATATGGATTATTATGTGGTCCATTTCTTTGCGGTGGTGCAGGAGGTGCAATATTTCTTTGCGGATATTGTGGATATTGACGAACAAAAGGTGAGTAATTCGGTACAAAATGGGATGATGGATGTGGTCTCATCGGAATGCGGGGAGTGTGGATTGGTTTGGGTGGTATTTTCGGTGGTTGTGGTATTCGATTAGTTGGTCCTGAAGTATATTCATAAACCTTTGGATGGGTTAAACTTTTTCTAAACTCCATGTTCTGGAAGGTTATGCAATAGGAGTACGCTGTTGCTAATGAATCAACGTTAGCGTTTTTGAGGAATTTTCCAACTTCTCCGTCCAATCCTCGAACAAATGCATCTATGGCTTTCCGATTGTATAGTGATAAATTGATTTTGCTGCCTCTGGATGTGCAAATTGGTCATCCGTAGCGACACAATTGGAAATCAATGAGAGAATTTTATTGATCTCATTATAAAACACTTCTAACGATCTTCCCTTTTGACAACTGTTTGAGAGTTGGTAATCAAAAGTACCTAAATCTCTCTTTTCGCCGTAATACGTTACAAGAGTTTTTTAATTAAATTCCAATTTATGTTTACGTTTGATGCGACTAAGGCGTCATTCGCTTCACCTCTAATTTTCCTTCGAACGGTTTTACATATGACATGAAACTTATTTCTTTGTGCTACCGTACTAATTTGAGTCGGTGCATACCACTTAATTAGGCCTTCGGCGTCCTTGATCCATGCGTTAAGTTCAGTAGGATCACCAGAAAATGATGGTAGATCCCTTACAAAATCGGGTATTTTTCAATTGACTCCGGATCAACAGGTGTGCCGGTTTCATCTGTCAAATATAGTGGCGGATCTGAGTAATCAATTGGCTGCGGTGCAATTCCGGCAGCTTCTAGAGCGGCAACTCTAGCAAGTAATGTTTGGATTTGCTGGTCCATGTTATGATCTAGACTAAGGTTTTGTAATCTATTTATTAACTCTTCAATTTTGATTGAAATATACACTCACTTTCACACGCAAGAGAAACTTTACATACACTCAATTCAACAATATTTTTTTCAATTTTAAATTATTAAACTACTAAATTTTACTTTTAGATATAATTGTATATCTCGAGTTTAAATTGAAGCTAATTAAGAATTAATATGATGTTTCAAATATTTGTTTTGTTTATATTCAATTTGATTTATTACACTGATTTCACTTCACTTTATTTCACTTAATTTCTTTCAAGCTGAAACTTGGAATTTGTTAATTAATACTTACAATATAAATCTGGACATCTTCCAGGTATGCTAGAAGATTGTGGGATTCGCGGGGCACTTGTCCAGGGGTTTTTAATCGAATCCTATTCCCAACTCTGCCGGGTGCAGTAGAGACTAGTTGGGTCGGAACCAGAAGTGTGTCTTCCCTCCTTCTCAGCACGGTTGCGGGTCTCCTTTTCGTCAGGAACGAGTAATTAGCTGTCCTGATTACTGATGGTGCTGGTCCGTGCGGCTGCAATCGCGATCCGGATGGGTTTCCGAGCGAGGAACAGGAATGTGATATCTCTAACGATTCACGCCTTCCTGGTGTGATATTAATTAAACTTAGAGTTCACGTAGCTCTTACGCTGTGAATCTGCTAAGTCTATCTCTAGAACACTTAACACTTGCTCGTACTTGCACTTAGACTTCTGGTCCCTATTCGGGCGCCAGTTAAAGATTTCCTTTTGAGGGAATCTAAAAAATATATTTTGAGCCTTAGCTCTTTCTTTATTCACTGATCACTTAAGACTAACTACAATTCTGTCTTATGCTTAGAAGGAAAGTTCTTGGTGGTTCTATTCTAAGTATATGGGAACAATGCGAGTGTTTATGCTCAGATTCGCGATCGGTTGAGATTTAAGCTGGGTGGTCTGGTGACATCAGCATAT
>JASCZW010015828.1:0-19820 GCA_034211315.2 Aedes japonicus
CAGCTGGTCTCGGGGGTTGTTCTATATTTTCGGCCCAAAACGAACCTTCTTACTCGTTTACCAGATTTCAAACGATCTGACGTAACCGATTCTCGGTCAGACCGAGATAATTAAGGTGAGACACAAGCCGTCAAATAAAAGTCGTTGCGTCCAACCTCAAACATGCTGAACGAAATTGCCGCCCTCAATTTTTTACACCGGAGTATTTGGCGTGCGATCCCAGCTCGAGGTATGAGATGCAAGCGTGTGGTCTCCGAAGCGAGTTTGACCCCTAGATCCTGTTGGCTATGGGGTTGGTCGATTTAAGAACCCTCTGCTTCAGTCAGTCAAGATACTCGATGCGCAAAACCAGTACGCAGTATCGATCACTAAGGGTGAAAAGAAGTTTACTCCGTCAGACCTGTTTCAGTGTAACTTTTTCTGGTTCAGCTCTCCTCAATACGTCGAGTTGGGAAAACTTCGACTACCTGTGCGGCTGTTTGTACCACGGTACGATCGCGAAAATGCAAGCAGATGGGACATACGACCTCCCATTGCAGCAATAAAGCTACGCTGCTCAATTGTGGAGAGAAAACACGAGGATGGCGCCTGTGCAGACAGCACACCAAAATGCGCCTTCTGTAAGGGAACTCCTCTCATGCTCTCTCGTCGTGCCCAGCGTACAAACAACGCGGGGAACAATTAGAACGCTCGCTGAAACAGCGTTCCAGGCAATCGTTCGCCGAAATGGTGAAAAAGCCTCACCATCACCCGATGTCAATACAAATCCCTTTGCTCCTCTGTCAGATGACGAGTCTGACTTTGATTCGGCTGAAGAGGGAACATCGTTCACTTTTTCCGGAAGGTGCTTCAAGGAAGCGAAGACGCGTCCGCCCACGGAAAGTTGTTGAGAAGAAGCCTCGAGACCAGCTTGCCCATTTCAAAAAGAGGTGGAAAAAGGAAAACAATTCCTCCTGGTTTCCGTAGTACCAACTACACCCAGGACTTTCCATCTCTTCCGGGGACATCCAAAACCCCTGACGCCCCTATTTTAAGAACAGAAGCCCTCCTCAAGTGGGCTGTTCTCATTTGATGACATTGCTGAAGGTATCTTTAAGCACCTCGAAATTTCTGACCCTCTCAAAAGCATTGTTATGGCAATGCTTCCCACTGTGAAAACTTTTTGCAGAAATTAACATTAAAGTGGCCCATCCTTGCAGCTATCATTTCCTTCGATGGATAATTTTCCAAATGAGGTCGGGATTTGATCACTGTTCTACAGTGGAATTGTCGAAGTTTGATTCCTAAATTGGAATCTTTAAATTTTTAGCTCACACTACCGGTTGTGATGCATTCGCTCTTTGTGAAACATGGCTCTCTTCCGAAATCGATCTTCCGATTCATGATTTCAATATTATTCGTCTTGATCGTGAGGATTCGCGTGGAGGGGGAGTACTTTGGGGATCAAAAGTGCTACTCCTTCTATAGAGTGAATTTTCCTCCTATTCCAGGTATTGAAGTTGTCGCATGTCAGGCTGTTATTAAAAATAAAAGCCTTTGCATTGCTTCCGTTTATATTCCTCCTAGAGCCTCCATTAACCGAAAACAACTTTCAGATATTTGTTCGGTCCTTCCTGCTCCACGGTTGGTCATGGGAGATTTTAACTCTCACGGTACAGGCTGGGGAGAACTGTATGATGACAACCGGTCTTCCCTGATATATGACCTCTGTGACAACTTCAATATGACAGTTCTTAACAATGGAGAAGTAACACGCTTTGGCTGGTACATCCTCAGTTGGCAGTAGATTAGACCTCACACTTTGTTCGAATTCATTATCGTTGGATTGCACATGGAATGTGATTCAAGATCCCCACGGTAGTGATCATTTGCCCATAAAAATTTCGGTTGCCACCGGGTTCAATTCGTCGAAATCTGTCAACGTCACGTATGATCTTACCCGTCACATCGATTGGACAAAGTTTAGGACAGCAGTAGATGAAGCCGTAACGACGGTAGAAAGGCTTTCACCGTTGGAAGAATATAACTTCCTCTCCAACCTGATCTTAGACAGCGCGCTTCAAGCTCAAACTCGACCAGTTCCAGGGACGTCATCTCGCAGGAAACCTCCTTCTCCATGGTGGGATCAGCAATGCACCGAGGTTTACCGAAAAAAGTCCGACGCGTTTAAAGTTTTCCGTAGACGTGGAACACCTGAGCACTTCGAAGTATACACAGCTCTCGAACGCGAACTTAAGAGCCTCATCAAGGCCAAGAAACGCGGTTACTGGCGATCATTCGTGAACGGGCTGTCGCGCGAAACGTCGATGAGTACTCTTTGGAACACGGCGCGAAGGTTGCGTAACCGAACTACGAACAACGAGAGCGAGGAGTACTCGGACCAATGGATCCTCAAGTTCGCGCGAAAAGTTTGTCCAGATTCTGTGCCGGCACGGATGATTCCTCGCGAAACCACGAATTCGATAGATGAGATTAGCCAACCCTTTTCAATGGTAGAGTTCTCTCTCGCACTCCTTTCGTGTGGCAATACGGCTCCAGGGGCTGATAGAATCAAGTTCAACTTGCTTAAGAACCTCCCAGACGTCGCGAAGAGGCGCATGTTGAACTTGTTTAATCAGTTTCTGAACTCAACATTGTACCGGATGATTGGAGACGGGTGAGAGTTATTGCCATTCAAAAACCTGGTAAGCCCGCGTCCGACCACAACTCCTATCGACCCATCGCGATGTTATCTTGTATTCGAAAGTTGTTGGAGAAAATGATCCTTTTCCGTCTGGACAAATGGGTTGAGACGAACAACCTGCTTTCAGATACTCAATATGGTTTCCGTAGGGGTAAGTGAACGAACGACTGTCTCGCGTTGCTTTCCACAGATATTCAGTTAGCTTTTGCTAAAAAAGAGCAAATGGCTTCTGTATTCTTGGACATAAAGGGGGCTTTTGATTCAGTATCTGTTGAAGTTCTTTCAGATAAACTCCACGCTTGTGGCTTTTCACCATTAATGAACAATTTTTTGTACAATTTGCTGTCAGAGAAACATATGAGCTTCTCTCATGGAACCTCTACAGCTTCACGATTTAGCTACATGGGTCTCCCAGGGATCATGTTTAAGCCCCTTTGTATAATTTTTATGTCAAAGACATTGACGGTTGTCTAGGTGACAACTGTACGTTGAGACAACTTGCAGATGACGGCGTAGTGTTCGTCACGGGACCCAATGGGGTCGATCTGCAAGTGACCCTTACAGGATACCTTGGACAATTTGTCTACTTGGGCTCTAGAGCTAGGTATCGAATTCTCTACGGAGAAAACTGAGTTGGTAGTTTTTTCTAGGAAGCATAACCCAGCACAACCGAAGCTTCAAATTTGGGGTAAGCTGATAACTCATTCTATGTCATTTAAATATCTTGGGGTCTGGTCTGATTCTAGTGCACCTGGAGATCCCATATTGAGTATGTGAAGCGAAAGTGCCAGCCAAGGATCAACTTTCTCTGCACAATTACCGGACCTGGTGGGGAGCACATCCGCAAGATCTTCTAACGTTGTACCGGACAACGGTTTTGTCGGTTATGGAATACGGTAGTTTTTGTTTTCAGTCAGCGGCTCGGTCGCACTTCATTAAACTGGAACGTATTCAGTATCGGTGTCTTCGTATCGCGTTAGGTTGCATGCACTCGACTCACACCATGAGTCTTGAAGTGCTGGCTGGCATGTTGCCACCTCGGATCGGTTTTCAGAATTATCTCTCCGGCTCCTCACCAGGTGTGAAGTTATGAACCCCAGGTGATCGAAAATTTTGAGAAGCTCCTTGAGTTGAATCCTCAAACCCGCTTCATGACCTTGTACCATTTGTACATAACACAGGATGTCAGCCCTTCGCCGAACATTTCCAATCGTGTTTGCTTCTCCGATTTCGACAATTCGGTTCATTTTGATTTATCCATGAAGCAGGAGCTTCATGGAATCCCAGAGCATCATCGTCCTATGATTGCTCCGGTGATATTTGCTGCTAAGTTTGGCCAAGTTGATTCCACTAAATCGTTCTTCACTGACGGATCTTTGATAGAGGAGTCAGCAGGCTTTGGTATATTTAATGAAATTTATAGCGCCAACTGTAAACTTCAAGCTCCTTGTTCCGTGTATGTCGCTGAATTAGCGGCAATACATTTTACGCTAGAAATTGTTGCCTCATTAACACCGGATCAGTACTTCATTTTCACGGATAGTCTCAGTTGTATAGAGGCTATTCGCTCATTGAGGCCGGTAAAGCACTCCTCGTATTTTCTCATGAAAATACAGGAGCTTCAAGTGCTTTATCTTCGCGTTATTTTATCATCACCTTTGTATGGGTCCCATCTCATTGTTCGATTCCGGCAATGAGAAAGCGGACTCGCTTGCAAAGGTGAGCGCTATGGAAGGCGATATTTGTGATCGACAAATCGCCTTCAACGAATTTTTTCCTATTTTTCGTCAACAGTCACTCGTCAGCTGGCAATATAAATGGAGTAAAGGAGATTTGGGGCGATGGCAACATTCTATCATCCCAAAGGTGTCAAAGAAATCTTGGTTCAGGGGGATGGATGTGGGTCGAGACTTCATTCGTGTCATGTCTCGCCTCATGTCCAATCATTATTCTTTGAACGCTCATTTATACCGGGTTGGGCTGAGGGACAGCAATCTCTGTGAGTGTGGACAAGGCTATCAGGACGCAGATCACGTTATTTGGTCTTGTGCTGAACATTGTGGAGTCAGATCTAAGCTTTATGATTCCCTTCGGGCCCGAGGTAGACAACCCAATGTGCCAATTCGAGATATTTTGGCTGTACGTGATTTGGAGTACATGAAACTCATTTATGTTTTTTTGACTAACATTAGCATTAGATTGTAGTTAGTTTAACCTGTATGTTTAGTATAAGTTTTTTTTTATATGTGTATGTGTGTGTGTGTTTTTTTTTCTTTTTCAAGAAATGTTCAAGTCAAAGGAAAACCATAAATTGTATAGTTATAAGTGTTTAGATAATTTAGAATTTAAATTTAATGTGTTCTGTAAACCATACTTTAAATTCCCACCCTCTTTCCCATCCGTAATTTGTAATTCCTATTAACCTCGAGACGGCCGCGAGTAATCGGCTCTATCCTCCTAACTTTAGTTTTAAGATAAATGATGTATAAAAATATGAAAGTTTGGCTCTGTAAAGTTAATTCGATTGAGCCTGTACAAATAAATGATTATTTAAAAAAAAAAAAAAAAAGAAATTCCGTATTGCACTTAGTGCAGTGGTTATTGTAAAGACAATATTGATTGTTTATCAGCCATGTATTATAATGTTTTTACCACTAAATGATTTAATTTGCGGACACTGAACCAAACACTTTATTTACCGAACAAGAAACGATATATTATCGGTGAAAGCAAACCGAACGCGGCGGTGGTTTATTATCAACTAACTACTTATCATCTGTTCTCTGTTCTGCCGGTTTGAGCAAAACAATAGAGGATCGTGAGGCGATCGGCAACTACCTACAAATGTATGGTACGGTGACCGACGAATTTACTCTTGGATGCTGCGAGAGTGAGTGACCAAACGCTAGGGTGGTCCTCGCAACATATTTACAAATCCAAACTTAATTATTGGCACGATCATGTTCAAATCGTCACTAGCGCCACACCAAAAGTAGCTGGCTTCAAGAACTATCGCTCTCTTCAGTCCTCTGGATATAACTAAACCCCGCTACTAAATGTTTGTCAAATGGGAGCTTGTCAGCCATCAAATGTCATCTCATTCACGTAGAAATGCAAATACTCAAAGGTTGGCATCATAAACTTACCATTAAGTTGATACCTTGCATTCGCTCTCTCGATGTTGTTAAAAATAAAAGGAGAAACACAATCCACACGCTCATAGATCATTGCATGGAATGTACTAACCTCACTTTATTGACAGTTCAGGGAGCTTGTTTTCAAGGTGTTAGAATTTGAAACGCTCAAACAAAATTATTCATTTGCTTTTTCCGGATTCTGTAGTATTAGATTCAGGAATTGATGTAATAGGGGCACTGGTGTCTGTTTTCCAGCTGCTTTACTTCAATCGTAATAAATTCAGAGCACAACATCTCAAACAATCTTACCGAAAATATTCTCTGTCCGCGTAAACAAGCTTCCTGAACTTTCAAAAATGCAGTGATGAAGCTATCTTGCAATGATCTATACTACTGTCTCTTGTCTTTTTTTCCTCTCGAAAAAATAATTAGAGACAGTAATTTAAGCGTAATTTTAGCCAGAAAAATGACAGAGTCCATCATGAAATACAGTGGCCAAATAAGGACTCTTTACTGATCTATTTTATCCTTCCGGGCAATGCGCTGGTTTAAAAAAACACAACACACGTGAGAAAACCTCGCTTGGTTGGTCTTTCTGCAAATTGTGCACGCGTATCGATAGGTTAGATTTGAACACTGGGTTTACAACTCACTGCAAGATGGATTTAAGTTTAGAATGAACTTCGTTACCAGCTAGATTTAATGTTTTATAATGTCTTTTTGTAGTATCTTTACAATCTATATTGGAACAACATTTTTGGATGCGCACGGACGTTGATGAAACGACTGAACGATTTGATGGTGTTATAAAACTTTGGCTAGCTTGCTTCGAATGTACCACTTGTCAAATTTTCCCCTTCTTTGAGTGCTCCATTGCTTTGCAAGCTGAAATGGGAACGGAATTCGCCTCAGCGGAAACTAATACGATGCGAAATAGCTGATACAAAGCGGACGCTCAAGCAGGCTAGCACTGCCTCAACACTTCGTTGTACAAGCCACAAATCTTAAAAATGCAGTGGAATTTGTGACGAAATCATCAAAGTTTTGTCAACAGTCAAAGGAAAAACTCCAGCATTCCGTCGAATATGCGGCTAAGCGATAGAGTGGCTACCTGCGCCACGGAACACTTTACTTCGGTGTTCGAACTAAGCGTAGCATGTGATAATGAAGTGAAGGCTGCTGCCAGCAGGGTTGCCAAATGCAACATTTTTTATATTTTTTATACAAGTTTTTATACAGATATATGTATGTGAAAATTACAGATTTTTGAGTAAAACCAAGAGTTTTCTGTAGCCAATTCAATTTAAAACAAATAATACGTTTTAGGATCCAATTTTTTATAAATTCTACTTTAATTGTGCTGCCCCCTGAAGGAAAAGAAGCAATTGACCCTGACAATACAGTGACAGATGACAGTTTGACAGTCAATTTGTGTATGTGCCCCCAAATGATTTCTCCATAAATTTTATGAAATTTAAGTTTTTTTTATAGAATTAAGAAAAGTTGTTAGACACTTCCTGAGATATTCTGTCAAGTGTTTCTATAGGTATTCTGCAGGAGTTTGTAGACATTCCTCTAAGGATTCCTTCAGGAGTTTCCTCTGGCATTTCATCGATAGTTTTAAAATTTTTCTGTAGGAATATCTGAATTCCATAATCTCATATATTTTATGTCTGATGTCTGCAAGGATTCTTAAATATAGTTCTCCAGGAAATACTTCCATCATTTTTTCTAGAATTCCACTGGAAAAGTTTGTTTCAAAGATCCTCAAATTTTGACAGAAATTCTGGCGGTGATTCCCACAATAATACCGTTCTTCCAATGTATGAGTACTTTCATGCATTCACGCAGAGGAATTTCGGGAATTTAGAATATTTTTCTCGATACTTATTTTTGCTATTCGAAGCATAGTTATTTCAAACGTGTTTATTTGTTATCTTTAATTGATTATTGCAGTGCGTAAACTTTGTTAGACAGTTTCACATCGATGGCACTGATTACAAAAAAGGCTTGTGCACACTTAGAAAATTTTACAGTATTCGGTAATTTTTTACCGAACTTTCAACAGCTGAACGTTCGGTTCTCCGATTTACCGGATTTCGGTGATATTTTACAGTATCCCGGTAAAAAAATCACTGGAACTTATCAAATTTTACCGAAATCCATTAAATCCGATTACCGAACTGTTCAGCTGTTGAAAGTTCGGTAAAAAATTACCGAATACTGTAAAATTTTCTAAGTGTGTGGGCTGTGGACCCGACAAAGCATTCGTAATGATGGGTTTTGACCAGTTCGTCAAGAAGCTGCTGAAACATAGCAGTCCTCATTTGATAATTATCAAATGGACTGAATCTTTGTGCAAGCTACTCATGCTGAAAGCTGCCATTGAATGTGGAATACCCAACAAATACTTTGAGTTGATTAATAGCAGAATAAGCTATTTTTTGGCTTAAGACCCTAATTTTTTTTTATCGAATGAGCTGTTATCCTACATGCAATTTTTGTTGGGTAGTTGATCCGAATTTGGGATGAAACAAAATATCTGCTACCAGATGGCTAGCGTTGGAGTCAGTTGTCAAAAGGAATTTGGAACGGTTTTTGGAGCTCGTGTTATTTTTTTCGTTCCAATCCAACTGCGACAACAATCAAACCGTACAGCGCATTCTCTGTTATCTTAATGACCCGACGACGCAGTCACTTTTCCAATTCTTTGGCTACGTATTGCCTCTTATCAACAAAGCGAGCCATATCTATCTCCGGAATTGCCGAACAAGTGCAATTAGCTCAAGTCTCGCTATTGATTCTCCTTACAAATATTTGTGAGGATGATTACCTAATATACCGGAAGGATTGCGGAGCTTTTAATTTCGAGAAACATCTTCGTGAGAAGTCGGAAATATACATCGGGGTGGCAGCAAGAGAAATAATTAGATCCGAAAATCTCGATGATTCCAAGTGTGAGGCTTTCTAGAGTACTTTTCGGGTACATTAAACATTTTATCAAGCACTTTGATCTGAACAATCCAGTTTTGCCTACTGTGTCTCGAGCGTTGACCCCAAGAAGCTGCACACTTTGAAGGAGTTCAACGCGATTATTAAACAGTACCCGAACGAACTTCTTTGAAAGTGGGGAGGAAAAGACCATCGGTAATGAGTTTCGGACGGCAATAATCTGCAAGGACAACGAGATGAAAGAATCGTATGACTTGGAAACTTGTTGGAGCAAACTTCTATGTTTCAAACGAGCAGATAGGAAGCTAGCGTTTCCCTTGCTAAGAAAGTTTATTGCAAACGCTCTGCTTATTCTTGTACTGCTTATTTTCTGTAGAATAAAAGATCTATTAGTTCAAAGTACTGCAATGTAGGGAACCCGATAATTGCACATAAATTACCTCTTACAGGAAAAGGCTAATCAAAATATATGTGTATTGATGAGTATATATCTGTTGTAATTTGCATTCAACTAAATAGTAAATATGAAATAGAAGTGGATTAGCATTCAGGCAGCTGAAAAGTTTCTATTCTACTTTTACAACACAAAGTTTGAAGCAAAGACTTTCTGCAGTTAAACACAAGATTTTCTCCAGTTAAACACAAATAAAAAAGAGATTCTTTGTAAGCATTAAAAATGGGAACGAAGAATAATGTGGCATCCCTAGCTACCAGTGATGAGCCATTGGTTTTTTTCAAGTTTGAAAATTTCACGGTAATAAAAGAAATAATTATTACTGCGTCGAGATCGATATGATAATCGATACACAGAAAAAAATAATTAATTTTAACAAGCGCGTAAAATTTCCCCTCGTGTAATTCCAAGCCAAAGGAGCGTAAACAACGATATTGCTTGCAATCTTTCATACAACAGGCTTGATTTAGGCGTTATCTGGCTTAAATTTACATGAAATATCCCATTATTTTCTGCCAAATCTAGCATTCCCTTTATGTGCATTAGATATCGCAGAAATTTCAGTGTTTCTTTTTATCTGTGTATGCTAAAAACTAATTCCATGTTTGATGCTATTCAAACTGGTATTAAATTTGCCAATAATATTGTCATGACATTGAAATTCAGTGGATTTTAAGTCATTAAATATTTTGAATTGGAATGCTCGATCCATCAGAGATAACGAAGACGAGCTATTTAATTTTTTAAGAGTTCATAACTTGCACATTGCTGTTATAACTGAGACTTATCTCAAACCTGCCCATAAGGTCAAAAGAGATCCTAATTATTTTGTCTACCGCAATGATCGCCTTAATGGAGCTGGTGGTGGCGTTGCCATCATTGTCCATAGGCGAATCAAACATCATATTCTTTCTTCATTTGAAACCAAAGTTTTTGAAACTTTGGGGGTTTCAGTTGAAATAAAATTTGGCCAATTTACTTTTATAGCTGCCTATTTGCCTTTCCAATGCACTGGCCAGCAAAAGAACTGACTTAAGGGTGACCTTCAGAAACTTACCCGTCATAGGTCTAAATTCTTCATTATTGGTGATTTTAATGCAAAACACCGTTCATGGAATAATGCTCAAAGCAATTTCAATGGTAATATACTATTTGATAATTGTTTTGCGGGTTATTATACTATACAATATCCAAACAGCCCAACTTGCTTTTCTTCTGCAAGAAACCCCTCAACTATTGATTTGGTCTTAACTGATTCATGTCAACTTTGTAGTCAATTGATTACCCATGCTGACTTTGGTTCTGATCACCTTCCAGTTATATTTGAAATATCTCAAGAAATCATTTCTAATTCCATCAGTTCTACTTTCAACTACCATAGAACTGATTGGGATCAATATCAAACATTTATGGAATACAACTTTGGTCCTAATGTTCCATTGCAAACAAGAAATTAAATTAATAATGCTCTTGAATCTCCGGCTTTCTCAAAAGTTAGAGCAAGAGAAGCTTCAGTACCTAAATGCGAGGTTAAATTCGATTCAGTTATAATTGATGACGATCTTCAGCTCTTGATTTGTCTGAAAATGTACGTAGGCGTCAATATCAACGAACACGTGACCCCGTTATGAAAGTCATATGGCGAGATTTACAAAAGCAAATTAAAAAACGCTTCTCTGCCCTGAGGAACAAAAACTTTGAAAATAATGTGTCAAAATTAGATCCGAGTACCAAACCTTTTTGGAAACTCTCTAAAATCTTGAAAAAACCTCAAAAGCCTATACCAGCACTTAAGGAAGGTGATAAAATTTTGCTCACAAATGCGGAAAAAGCTCAAAAACTTGTTAAGCAGTTTGAGAGCTCCCATAATTTCAGTTTGGGACTTACTAGTCCTATTGAGGAATCAGTTTCCAGGGAGTATCTGAATATTTTCTCTCAAGAAAATAATTTTGATGATTCTTGGGGAACCGATTTGGATGAAGAAAGAACTATAACTAAAAAATTTCAAAATATGAAAGCACCAGGTGATGGTGGTATTTTCTATATCCTCATCAAAAAACTCCCTGAGAGTACTTTGTCTTTCTTCGTAAAACTAATTAACAGATGTTTTCATCTAGCATACTTTCCAGATAAATGGAAAAATGCAAAAGTCGTACCAATTTTGAAGCCAGACAACAATCCGGCTGAAGCTTCTAGCTACCGACCGATCAGTTTGCTTTCTTCAATAAGTAAGCTTTTTGAAAAAATAATTTTGAATAGAATGATGCTTCATATCAATTCAAACTCAATTTTTGCTGATGAACAGTTTGGTTTTCGCCATGGGCATTCAACTACGCATCAACTTTTGAGAGTAACAAATTTAATTCGTTCAAACAAAGCTGAAGGGTGCTCCACTGGAGTTGCTCTTCTAGACATAGAAAAAGCATTCGACAGTGTTTGGCATGAAGGTTTGATTGCGAAACTGAAAAAAGTTTAATTTACGGCTTTATATCATGAAATTAGTTCAAAACTACTTAACTGATAGAACTTTGCAAGTAAATTATCAGAATTCTAAATCTGTTCAATTGCCCATTAGAGCTGTTGTTCCTCAAGGTAGCATACTTGGGCCAATACTATATAACATTTTCACTTCAGATCTCCCTCAAGGGTGTCAAAAATCTTGCTTTGCTGATGACACAGGCATTTCCGCTAAAGGAAAAAGTATTCGTGTTATATCCAGGAGGCTACAAAAAAGCTTGGATATTTTTACAGATTATTTTCAAAAATGGAAGATTTCTCCTAATGCTTCCAAAACTCAACTTATAATATTCCCACACAAGCCTAGAGCTGCATTTTTTAAACCAAGTAATATTCATATGGTCACTATGAACGGAGTTCAAATTTCTCGGTCAAGTCAAGTAAAATATCTTGGACTGATACTTGATCAAACATTAACTTTTAAAGATCACATTGAGGGCATTCAAGCCAAATGTAATAAGTACATAAGATGTTTGTATCCTCTTATAAACAGAAAATCCAAACTTTGTTTAAAAAACAAACTTCTAATGAATCCTAGAGGGTTTGAGCTGTTTAGTGGAATACTTGTAACTATAAATTAGAAGAAAAATTAGTAATCTCCATTTAATTCCAACTACCTTTGCTTATCTTCGACAGATACGCGTATTTCGTCTACAATGTGCAGACTTCTTCAGCGTCTCGTACTAATAACTCGATAGTCGACCAACACGTTACTTTTGCCAGTTGAGCTGGCGGATTTGTCCGTGCCTTAACCTACCCCGCAGTGGGATGTTAGGCAAAGGTAACGTCCTTGGTTCGAGTACTACTTTACCCATGCCCTTCCGCTCACTTTTCAATACTTCTATTCTATTTCCAACCTACCGTACACTGACGGAACTTCCAACACTTTTTTTTTCATATCTTTCATTCTAGCAAACATTACTGTCTACTCTTGGTGCCTCATGGTGATGAGCGAACATCTCCTTCTACATCACTTCTGTGTTTGTCATCATCACTTTTGACTTGGCTACATTCGTACCTGACTGATAGTGTATCATGAGGAGTGTCTTGAGAAAATTCTTCTGCCGTTCATAAATGAGCTTCAGTTCATATCTTGAGCAGAAAAAGATACCGTACGTGCCGAAAGAAAAGAACCAGACCTACTTGCCCCAGTGCCGTCTCATTGAGGATTTTTTCGGCTCCCTCAGTGCCCTAGTGTACAAAAATAATTGGCGGGCCATGGCAGTTGACCACGAGGATCCGGAAAATGGACGTCAGTGCCGTCCAGCGCTCTTGTGAGAGCATCGCGAAGAAGTTGCGTCGTACGGCTGACCCTCCAATATTCATTCACGTTTTTAAAAGAATAAACATTATGTTTTTAATAAAAAAACACTGAATTCGTTGAAAAAATTTTTTTTTTTTATTATATGACTGAAAAAATTCTCATTTTTTATTGTACGCCTGTTAATGATGGAAATCCATCGAGGTTTGCTGCAAAAGAAGCTTGATTAATTTAAACCCTTTCGAACTGACTTCGACTTGAAACCGAACTAAATTTAAAACATTAGGCCTCATTAAGAAAGTAAAAAGAAACGTTTCGCATGCGGACGCCCGTGTCGACTTCGTTTAATAAATTTGGCCGCAGAATTTTAACGCGTGACGGCACCACTCGCTCCACTCGAGTCCGTACATTGTTATATGTAGTTGGTAGGTCAAGTACGGACTCGTCAACATACTTGCCGGAAGCCAAAGGGGATTCGGTTCGACGCTGATGGATGTAAGGCTCTGGATGGATAAAAATAAACTTTTATGGGCATACAGTTCTTCACTGTAGCCGGAGTTCACCTACTGCTACACGTTTTCCAATTCGGTCATGGGTCGCCGGCACTTCTTAGCCTTTGGTAACAAACATACATTTTATAACGGATGAAGCAATGCGAAAGTTTAGTCCCGAGGCTCGGTTGATGGAAAACCGGAGCGTTACAATTTCTCCCATGTTGTACCATACACACCTACAGCATACATGGAACACACATAAAGTGGATTGTTGGGCGAAAGTTGTGGCACCAGTTTGTGGAACTCTGTTGTTGAAAACACCGGCAACCGCAAGCGATTTGCCACGACCGATTCTGGGTTCCGATAGGGGTATGGGTACGATGGGAAAGTCGAATCCACTGGGAGGGGAGAGAAATTTTGTGGCTTGTTTGGAATTGAATTCTATGAGTTTGGTCAAGTTGTTGGGAATACTTTAAATCGTATTATGTTGTGCGGTGAGAAAGTGCACCATTTCGTGTGTGTGCGGTGAAAAAAATGGGATACTCCGGTAACAATGTTACGCAGGGTATTCGCGGAAGCTGTAAATAATGTATGCAATGATATGACAAATTGCAAAGTGTGTTTTGCATTGGATTTGGCTCTCGATGCGTAGGTTGTTAATTGAAATGTTAGTATAACTAATGCTGATGGCTTTATATGCTTTGTAAAGCAATCACAATAAATCGGAATTTGTTCAGAAAGACATTAATAAATAATCAATGTTGCGAGGATGACGACAACAGGTGCTACTTGTCCAGAGGGAATGGATTCTTCTACCAGCTTGTTGGAAAACATTCCCGTAAAATATGTTGGTGGTTACCTGATGAATTTTAAATTTACATTGAAGAAGGTGAAAGGAATTTCATCTGAGTTTACCAAATCATATAAGTGATTTATAATTGAACTATTTTTGAAGATTAGTGTTTTTAAGTTGAGTGTTTTTTTAAATAAATTGATAGACTGTAATCTAATTCAGAGCGAGCTATAGCATTATTGATTTTTGCTGCCTTTTAGGATGACGACCACCTCTTTTCCTACTAAGCATCATTAAAATGTTGATCTTTTTTTGGTCTTATTAGCTGTGTGTGTTATATGTGTGAGTTACATATATCTGCTTTGAAGTTTAATTTAATCACCTAAATATTTATGTGCATATTCAATATGATTGGGCTATTATTTCTAGACAAAATCGTCAAAAGATCGAAAGTAACAATTGCAAGCAATGACTCAAAACGTAAATTTTCTCGAAATGCCAGGTTTCCAACATCTAAGGAAGCGGAACCTATTCTCACCATAGTACATATATCCATCACATTCTGCAGCCATCCAATTTAAAACGTATGAAGATGTCTAATTTCCCCAATAAATGGACGCAGTAACCAAGAATATATAATCCTGGCAAATAAAATTAGGTTTTGAATATTATTAAAAGCTACAAAAACGTTTCGGGGACTTAAATTTCGTAAAAAAAAATGATATTGATCTCACCGTACTAGGGAATATACTCGAGCCAGACTCCAAGTTTTCTCCTTAATTGCACTATATCCTCACACATTTTCGTTGCGTAACTGCACAAACCATAAAAATCACACTTCACTTATTACACTTGCCACACGAGAATCTACGAATACGTGATAAAATACTAGAAAACTATGGGAGTAATTTTCACAATGATTTAAATACGCTTGCACCTATTCTGAACAGTGTTAGCACTCGACGGAATCGCTTGATGTTGCACTGCTCATATACTGTATAGCAAACACATCAACCTAGTGTGCGTGTTCAATCATTCATAGAGCATTGTATGCCCAACGTTATGTTGAGTCTTGTTGTCAATATTCTCATGGAAGAATGAAAAACAAACCCTTTCATTTTGTCTTGGTTATATGCATGCTACCCAACACACGTGAAGTGCTGTCAAATGATCTACTTCATTTTTGGGTGTAGTAGTGAAGCGCGTTAACTTGTTTGTATTTTTTTCTTAATTAAAAATCAGTACGATTAACATATGTACTACAGATGGAATTAATAGTTATTCAGTGATATTATTAATATAGGTACATAGCAGAGGCAACTTTTCCGTATTAAATTGGAAGAAAATTATCAGAATCGAATGTTTTGTGTGTTGCTAAACGATTAACGCTAAGTGGACGAATAACTTGTGAATAACTTGTCTACTCAGTGTTCGGTATTCAGTGCATGTTCACCGATTTCCACTGGAGGTCTGCTTATTGAGCTTAAGATAGGTTCCGCTTCCCTAAGTCCACTATAGACGAAAGGGTAATAATTATCTGTATCTGTTTCTGGTGCTATTTTGTTTGTGGGAGCAAATAGATCCCAGAAAAATACGCTAGAAGTCATTGTTTACAAATGTTACCTTCAACATTTTGACTATTTTGTCTAGATTTATTCTGATGTCTATGAGATCGCAGCAAGCCGTGCTTTGAAACTGATGTGTTTTGTTTTTACGGCGCCGTTTGCGCGAAAAAATAATCAAACAATAATTCGTAATTTA
The DNA here is from genome assembly GCA_034211315.2 of Aedes japonicus. NCBI lineage: Eukaryota > Metazoa > Arthropoda > Insecta > Diptera > Culicidae > Aedes > Aedes japonicus. The sequence continues at coordinate 16,053 of JASCZW010015828.1, forward strand.
ACTTTAACAGTGAAATCATAAAATATCTCCATGCTTTGGAAAAGCCGTAGTGAATACGATCGTATTCCTCCCGAAATGTGTGAGTGTCGGTAGTATTTCCACATTGTTTTGTTTTTTTGTGCTTCACTCCCGCACCCAAAAAGAAAAGTTATATCTGCTTAGTTTTGTTTATTAGTGGTAGTATTGTGACATCCGGACAAATATTATTAAGTTTGAGTGTTTGTCCGCTTTGTCGCGAGTGTATAAATCTACGGACTCTTCTTATTACCAGGTCCCTAAATCGTAGTTTTGGATACATTAGCGAGGATTGTTCTCTATATTCTCTACTAATTGTATTATTCTGAAAAATTCAAATCTATGCTCTCAACGATAGAATACCAATTATCACATTATTTAACTCTATATTATTTGTATGGGAGATCACCATCATGTTCCTTCCTTTGACTTGAAGTACTATTTCAGATAGTCTTTTTGAAATCGCTCTATTTCTAGGAATCCTCTGTGCGGCATATGCTTCGTAGTTCCACACTGCATGGTGAGCGTTAAAGTCTTCTGCTAAGACTATTTTGCTCTCAAATTTGTCTAAAAAGTTGAAAATTGTTATTAGCGGTGTTTTGAAATGGTTATTGTTCATTGGACTTGGAGATAGGCAGATTGAACTAAACAAAATCTGGTGAACTGAATAAGTAGCTTTAATTACTATTGCTTCAACTGGTGTGATATTTGGAAGCTGTATTTCTTGGTAAACAACTTCTTTTTAAACTAAAAAAAACTACCTCACCATATCGCATGTCTCTAGATTTTTGAGGCCATTAATTATTCATTTAATCTTCTAATCTTATCTTAGTGTTTAACCAAATGTCTGATAATATTGCGATGTAAATTTTATGGTTTTGCAACAGATTGGTCAAAAGTGATCGGTTAGCAATTGGGCTCATACTGTTAATGTTGGTTTGCAATATATTTTGGTTACGAACTTTATTCATTATTTATTTATTGTTTTTGTTATTTGGGTTTATTGTATGAAGTATATCTGGATTTATAAGATCACCTAATTGTTCGTTGATGTTAATTAAAAATATATTGTCTATATCTGGTTTAGAGTTATTACTGCTAATGTTTTTTTTAATTGATTCTTGGATTTCTTTAAATTTATTAATAGTTTTGTCAAATTCAATTGCTTTTTGATTACAATTTTAAGTTTGTTTAACTATACAGTCCAATCCATCTTTGGTAATGTTGTTTAATTTGAGGGTTTCTTTAACATTTTTAGTGGATGGATTCTATTGTTGAAATTTGTTAAAAACAAGAGGCTGTGCCTGTGAGCGGACCTGACCTTGTTTTTTTCACTGCAACTGAAAATTATTAAAAACAATAATGTAATATCTAATATAGTATTCGAAATACGTTTTTCGCATCTCGTTAAGTGGGTATTGAAAGTCAACCAAACCGGTCGCGTTTATGATCGGTGAAAAAATATTCACGATCGTTGAATTTTGTGATTTGGATTGTACTAACAACGTTCTTGAATGGTGAAAAAAATGGAGCAGTGTTTGCGTTATTGAATGGCCATGAAAATGTTAGTAAAAAATACGCAGAGAACATACAGTTGTCGCAGCTGCTGGGCGACATGGTGACCCACTTCAATCAGGGAAAGCTAATGAACCGCTTCCAGCAGCGCCTGTTTGAGCTGATGGAACTTACGGCCAAGAAGTTCCCGGAATACGTGAGCGATGCGCACCACCGTCGGGTTCTGAACATCGTGATCCCAAGCAACACAGCTTGTATTAAACAAGTTGAAAGTACTGTTATATGAAAAGAACAGGTTATAATTTAACGGTGTATTATACTTTATTTTATACTTTTATATGACCCAAAAAGCGCAAAAAGGGAAGCCTTATAAAACATAAAATTGAAAAAAAATATCCTAACACAAAAATATAACATCGCCAAGCGGGAATCGGACACAAGTCTTAGGCGCGATAGGTTTGTAGCTTCTTTGCTAAGCCAACTCCGAGCTGTTGAAAAGTAAACTCTCGAGCATCTCCACGATATGCTTCCTGCTCGGCGGTGAAAACCGGCACAATTCTGTACAACGAATTCATCGTAATAAAAAAGAACACGTTTTGGCAAAACACGGTTGGTTTAATGTAATTTCAACCGTATATGCCTTCACTGCACTTTTGCAATCTTGTCCCGTTTATGTATTATAAAATGTGACGGTATCATTGTTTTCAAGAACAATAATAAAGTATTATTCACTTGCAAAGCCGTTAAAAATCTTTTTAGCTCGACCGTTTGTCAGAGTGATATATAGAGTACGAGCATTGCAAACCACTCCAAACTTGGCATGTTTTGCAATACGTTTCTAATACATTTAGAATAAAAACAATTATAAATCATTCTAAAAAGCTGATTTGTGTTTACTTGGGATTTGTGTTGCTGAAGATCAACTGCTGGAGGGAAGCTCCCATTCCTACATCTCGCTGGCGGATTGTGTGTGTGCGTGTGTGAGCGCATGTATTTTTGTAAGTATTTATGATTGAATGAGAGAATGCACGTGATTTTCCAAATCAGCCCAATATTGGTAAGTAATATTCCCAGTAATTCAATTTTAATCAATTTTAATAAAACATGAACTATATAGAACATATATAACCAATCCACAAATAAAATATTGAAACCCGCCACATTCTATCTCTTGAACGTCTATGAAGGTTGTTTGGGCTCCCAGCACTTTCGGCAATGGCTGTCAGTATAATTTTCATTTTTTCAAACAGATGTAAGGACGTGGTACGCAGAGAGAAGCAGTTCTATGGCACTCAACATGTTAGGCGAAGTGTTTAGTTGAAGTGGATAAGCTTATCTCGGCGATCGTCCCCACGCCACGCGCGGTAAACGTTCTACGATATACTTTGCCATACCATTGCTAAGTACAGCGGCAAAATTTGAACAGTGCGTGCGTGTATGGGCCGGCGACTTTGGTGTCGGTGTCCTTCTTTCTTCGCAGCAAGTGTTAACAGCGCCATAACCATAAGGTTTTTTGGCTGAGGTTCGAGCGTCAGTGTCATGACACTCAATCGACAAACAAGCTCTCACGCAAGAAAAAGGAAACGCCTGTGTTCTAGCCCAGAAAAGCTGGACAACGTTAGTTAGTGCAATCTCGCCTTTAGCTTTGCAGCGGTCTGCAACGACCTATTTACATATAAATATCATCTCTCGCAAAGGAAAGCTTCCGCACACCCGTCATCCAAACTTCCACCTTCCGGACATTCGCAGTGCATGTAGCAGAGTTCTCAGTCTCTGAAAGTAGACATCTTAATCAACACTTCCTCCCATCCCTTACTGATCATAAGGAAGGTGTTGACCAAAGAGATCGATGGATGAAAAGCCTATCATACCCAAGGCGCTCTTCTGCGCCCAAGGCCATTGTCTCTACAACAACCAACCCAGAATTGTGTTTGGTCGGCAAATGCTATGATATGCTCAGCTATGCTAGGTTCAGAGGATCGATTAATATTTGGATAATGAACCAAGAAATGATGCTTCGACTTAAGATCCTTTTGAAAATGTGTTTGATACAAATGACTGATTAAATAATGATACATACAGTTGTATTTCTTAAAGTAACGTAATGTTGTCACAGCAATTCAAGAAATCTAAAAATTTCTCTTTCACTAACCGTTCTTATATTATCAAACATTCTTCAATTTTCAGAGAGCGAGTAATGGCACTATTAACTATAAGCCATAGGAAGTTAGGACTATA
>JASCZW010015829.1:0-19814 GCA_034211315.2 Aedes japonicus
TTAAAGTTTTGTATACAGTTATCAACGTTTTTTCCTCCCCAAACAAGCCAAAACCAAACAGTCCTTTTCAGGACTATAAGTTGATTTTTTCACAATTCGAGGTCAAGTGGTCAAAATTTCATTATGATAACTTCCTTTTTACCCTTCTTACACCAATAGAAGGGTATTAAGATCGCTTGAAAACTCGACTTTTTATCCGAGGCCCACAGGGCCGAGTGTCATATACCATTCGACTCAGCTCGACGAACTGAGCACATGGCTGTGTGTATGTGTGTGTGTGTGTGTGTGTGTGTGTGTGTGTGTGTGTGTGTGTGTGTGTGTGTGTGTGTGTGTGTGTGTGTGTGTGTGTGTGTGTGTGTGGGTGTCTATGTGTGTGTGGGTGTCTATGTGTGTGTGCGTGCGTGCGTGTGTGTGTGTGTGTGTGTGTGTGTGTGTGTGTGACAATAAGTACATATTTAGCTTATTAAATGCCTCATTGTGGGTAGAAGTCCACTCAAATTTAATGTTTTTTCTCAATAGATCATTCAGAGGTTTTGCTATATTTGCGAAATTCGGAACAAACTTACGGTAATAATTGCAAAATTCTACAAATTTATTTATTTTTATTTATTTATTTGGCGTCAATCTTTTGTAGACCAGTTTTGTTTTACAAATAGTACTTAAAGTCTAATTCGTTATATCTTAATTTACCCTAACCGTGAAAAGAAAATTTTCCTAAGCTCTTTTTTATTCATTGTCACATCTACTAAATCGCAATACTTATTATAACACGACATCATCCTATTTAAATGCCCATTCTTTGCATAGTTTGTTCTTTGACTGTTTATGTAAAATAATTGTCTATTTCTTAGGAAGCGAGAGGGAGCATAGAAGTTACGATTTTCTAAAATCTCTTGTGTGTTTACTCTCTGCATAATAACATCATTCAGGAAAGCTATCATTGCAAATTCTCTTCTTTTTTTAAGCCCATCTAAGTTAATCAACATACATCGTGACTCATAGGACGGCATAGGTAAAGTCGTCCAACCTAACTTTCGTAGGGCAAATAACAAAAATTGTTTTTGAACTGACTCTATACGGCTTGCATGTGTATCTTGATATGGAGACCAAACTATGCTACAATATTCAAGAAGGGGTCTCACATATGTTATGTACAGCGTTTTGATGGTGTATGGATCATTAAAGTTCAAGCTAAACCTTTTGATAAGCCCAAGCATGTTGCTTGCTTTATAAATGATATTATTATAATGTTCGGCAAAAGTTAATTTAGAATCGAGTATAACACCTAAGTCTCTAATTTGACTGCATCTTTCAACAGTTTTCTGGCCGAGTTTAATAGAGTTTTGCAATATTGCGTGTTTTCTGGTAAACGAAATGGAATTGCATTTTTTTACATTAAGATCTAACAAATTTTTCTTACACCATATGTAGAAATTGTCAATTTCGTGTTGAAATAATTCAAGGTCCGATGTCTCACATATCTCCATGAAAAGTTTCATGTCGTCTGCATATATTGAAACATGAAGGAAGCTCAAAATGTGTTATATATCATTGATAAATAAAATAAATAATAATGGACCAAGATGAGACCCTTGTGGCACGCCCGAAGTAACGTTCACAATTGTTGAAAGTTTTCCCTCAAATCTTACTTTTTGCGTTCTCTGAGTCAAGTAAGATTCAATCCATTTCAGTAGCCCAGGATTGAATCCCATTTTGGATAATTTAAAAAGCAACAGTGGAATATCAACTCTGTCAAATGCTTTACTAAAATCGGTGTACAGCGCTTCAACACAATTTCGTTTGTCCATTACGTTCAAAGAAAAACTTACAAATTGTATCAAATTAGTGGCTGTTGATCGCCCTTTAACAAAACCATGCTGTTTATTAGAAATTAAAGTCTTCACCTGCGAAAATATATTATCATTTATGATAGATTCAAAAAGTTTCGGGATGCTTGATAATATAGCAACCCCACGATAATTTCTAATATCAGATTTTTTTCCACTTTTAAAAATTGGGATCAAAAAAGATTCTTTCCAAACAGCAGGAAGAACGCTGGATTCCAATGACGAATTAAACAACCAAAATAAAGGTTTAACTAACTCACCAACTGTATTGGCTATGTTTTTTACTTCATTCAAAGCATCACGCGTTTGAACAGATGCGTTAGCAGTGTGTTGATTACAATGAGCGGCCATGTCAATGGTTACGCCGCTCAAAGTCTGGACTTCATTGCAGATTTTTTTCAGTTCTCTGGTCAAATCATTCGTAAGATCCTTCACGTACTCTGCAATGCGACTTCTCGTGGTTTCCATTGAAATATTTAACAGCGATGTTAAATGGTTTTTTATAGCCACGAGCTCATCGGACTTATTGACCGAGATATGCTCGAAATCGCGCGATATTGACGACACAGCGTTTTCAACTGTCGACGATGTATTTTCGTTTACATTCGTCACCGATTCTTTAAGTTGGACCTCAATATTATCGAACAACACATCTATTGTACTAAGCTTTTTGAGCACTTTGAGGTCAGCAGCTACTTGAAGATTGGCATCCGTTTGAGACTTAATTGAATCCATAATCTGCTCCTGTTGGCAAAGCACTTTGCGTGTGTCGATTCCTGTTTTTAGATGATGTTGGCAATCGGAGCAAAGGGGTACCATGTACAATGATAATAACTGCTCCTGATGCCGTTGAACACCTATGCAAGCCGCCTGATAACACTTGTCGCAAAATTCACACTTCCACATGAAGCGATCGTTACTGATATTGCACGACGTAACACTGCAATTCATAATGATGACTTTAACTTTTTCGGGTCTCGCGCGCGGCGTAAAAAAATATTGTAAAAATTTAATACGGAGGTCGTTAAAAATGCGACTGCACTCGATGACGGACGGTGACGGTTTTTTTGACGTACCTCGTCTGCATTTGTACGTGTTGGAAAATTTTTCACTGCTTTAAATTTGGAATCGTCTGGCAAAATGCCCTTGTTTGTTATCCTGTGTCCGAGGAAAATTACTTCGGTACAAAAAAAATACATTTACTGGGGTTTCATTTTAAGTTATAATGCCTCAAGCGTTCAAATGCCTTAGTTAAATTGGAAAAATGATGATTAACTGATTATCCTATCACCACGATGTCGTCAATGTAAACAAAAGCACATTCTGGAGTCAATCCAGCCATTGAAATATTCATCATCCGTTCGAAGCTATTAGGGCTTATATTTAAGCCAAATGGTAGCCTCGTAAATTGAAAATGTCCAGATGGAGAAGAAAAAGAAGTGTATTTTCGAGAGTTCTGATCTAATGGTATTTAATGGAAGCCTGCCATCAGATCAAGTGTGCTAAAATATTTAGCTCTTCCTAATTGATCCAGTATTGTATCTATCCGGGGAAGAGGAAATTTGTCTTTGCCAGAATCTTTTTGTTCAGCTGTCGAAAATCGACAACTAGTCTCCATTTTTTTGTATTGTTGTCCGATTTTTTCGGAACTAGTAAAATAGGGGAATTATACGGGGAAATCGATGGTTCAATTATGTTATCATCTAGCATGTTTTGTATTTGTGACTTCATTTCCTCATTCTTAGAATGTTTTTTTTTATAATTTGGGATATATACTGGCCTTTGGTTGTTTAACGGAATATTTTGGCTATAAAAATTATTCGTCGTTAATTTTTCATCTGCTAAGCTAAAAATGTCCTGATAATTTTCGATAACTTTCATAAGAGTTTGTTTGGCAAATAATGGAACTTCGTCGAAATTTATTTGAGACATTATCCATTGTGTTCGTTTGGTTCGGTCTTGCTCTTTTGTTTGGTTATTTTTTATTTGGACATATTTGTCTTTAGTTCAGTGTGTGGTGTAAAATTTTATATTAATGCCTGGCTTTCTGACGTATTAATAAATTTTATGAATGGTGATTCTTGAGAAACTATAGTATTTCCACAAAAAACACCAGGAAGTATTTCTTGTGAATGCACTAATGTGTCTTCTACTAATTTTAGGTGAGGTAACTTACGGATTACCTAGCATCGTGCTGGTATTAGAATGTTTCCATTATAATTATCTTCGATAGGTACTGATATCTCGTGGTTTTGAAATTTGAAATTTCGCAACCAATGTTCGTAATCGATGGTGCACTTGAACGTGGTCAAAAAGTCACGCCCCAGAATACCATCAGTAAGAATTGGAAAGTCTGAATCAACTATTTGGAAATTGTGGTTAATCACCAATCCGTTATCAAAGTGCAGAGAAGTGTTGGTTTCTGCCAAAGTTTCTTCAACACCGTGTGTTATTCCAGTGATGCGATAGTGTTTGCTTCTATTTACTGTGTGATGAGGGAGTATTTCGGTTCCTTTAATAACTGATACGTCGGCTCCACTGTCAACTATGAATGAACAGGTTGAATTGGTCATACCGACATACATGTTAATAAAGTTTGCTGCATTTAAATTCATAGCAAATATTGTGCCTGGTTTGGGCTCCACGGGCCATATGCATTGTCTAAAAAAACATTGCCGCTTGTCACCGCGTTGGGTTGCGCTTGCGGGTTCTGTGTGTGAGACGATTGTGCTGGTAGATAGCGATTGCCTTGTGCTTGGTTTGCTTCTTCCACGCTTGCTGTATACATTTGGCGGGAGTTATTTTGTCCTCCTCTACCACGCGAGTTGGTTTCGTAGTAACCGTTGTGGTTTCTGTATGATTGGTAATTCCGGTTATTTCTGTTAAAATTTCTGTTATCTCTGTAAGAGTTTCTATTATCCCTATTTTGATATTGTTGATTTCTTTGGTTTCGACCTCTGGAACCGTAATTCGAAAAATTTCCACGATTCCGGTATGGTTGTCTAGAATTATTGTGATAAGTCAGGAGTTGAGCTGTATCACTAGAGGATGCATTTTCTACTACCTTTTGAATAGCCTGTTTTACATCCTGTTTTTCATTGGTGAAAGTTCCAACTTTTAGGATAATTTTTGTTTTGGTATTTGCTACCCCAGACGTGAGTGCCTCCACGCCTGCTCTGGTTGCCATACTTTTAGCAACGTTATCGGGTACTTCGTTCTCCAGGTAAGTTGCTCGTAGCTGATTACAAAGAGAATCGATAGTGCTACAAAAGTTGTCTGTATTACCCTTTTGTTTTACGGCTTTTAACTTAGCCATCAAATTTTAAGGTGTAACTGTTGCAGAGCACCTGGACTTACGTTGTCTATTAGTGCTGCAATTGTGGGGAATTCATTCGGCAGCCCTAATCGAGCCTTGCCTGTTAGCCTAGTTCTCAAAAATTTGATTGCCAGTGGCACATGATCTGCTTTGGTAAGTTCTTTCAATAAATTTGCCGAGTCGACAAATGCGCTTAAATTCTCATGCGAGCCATCGTAAGTATTTACGATTGCTATCGCAGTATTGATGTCGAACGCCATTCTGTAAGGTTCGATCCAGCGTTTACAAATTATAGCACTTTTAGCAATAGATTTGAACGTTGGATTTGATTTAGTGAGAATTTCTGTAGTTTCTTAAATTTTCAAATTAGTTTTAACCATTAATTTCAGGGCTTCATATGTTTTAATTTGAACATTCCAGTCCAGTATATTTAATCTATGTTTAAAGGAGTTTAATATTACCTTATATTCATTTTTTCTATCATTTAGCAATTATGTTTTCTCTGTAATGCCCTGGAGGGTCCTAGCTCTGTTTTTACTTTTAACGAGATTGCTATGTTCCCGTTTGATGGCCTGCTCAATTTCTCGGAGCCTATTCATTAATTTTCACTAAGGTTAATCAAGTAAAGTTTATATTTGGTAAAAATTAAAATCTACATTTATATGTGTTTTAACACTAAATTGTGTAATTATTTTTCTAACATACCATGGTGTATTTTGTTGTTGTTTCTGTGCGCTCCTGTTGGTGTTGGTCCCTCGCTGGTTCCTTCTATAGGAATGGCCTCACCCCTGTTCACCGATGGAGTTGTCCCTCGCTGATTCCTTCCGTAGGGAATTCCTTTATGATTCCCGTTGCTGTTATTAGAAGTTGTCTCTCGCCGATTCGAAATATGCTCCTGTATGCCGAGCGCCCTTTTTTGTCACTGCTGGTCCTTTTGTACGCGTATGTTGTTAAGACGGATTTCCTGTTGTACCGTGCTTTGTACGCCTCGTTTGTTATATTTGTTGAAAAGCCGGAGTAGTAAGTACGCAATCAGCATAACTGCTAGTGTAATCGACACTCCACCCATAATCTTCAATTCGGTTGATGCGAGTTCGTACTTGTTGAATATGTGGTTGTCAGACGTGAACCAACCCATTTCTATGTCCGTGTAGCACTCGAGGATTTGTATAGATTCGATTTTCACTCTGGTTTTTGAATCTCAGTTCGCTCAGTTCAATCACTTTGAATCAGTTCGCGTAAGGTTGCGCTTGCGGGTCCTGTCACGGTCGCCATTTACTATCTTGCGTGGATAGTCTTTAGGAGAAGTTTTCTCAAGTCACACGAAGTGATGCGCCTCGTATCTCAAACTATAATCATTCATTTATTATCGTTCCAAAAGCTTAAGTAGTAAGTTACAAATACCTGGCTGACCCAAGCCGAGAAGGCGTCGCTAAAAACATCTGGCAAAAGCAAATAATCAATTGCTTGGCGATGCGCGTTGCAATCGCGCAGCGCTAGAGAAGGTCAAAATAGTAAAGTATGTGTGCGTTACAAATAATGTCACATCGGTTTCTCAGCCATTTGTGAACCGATTTCAGTTCTGTTGACGGCAAATGAAAGCTACAACATTCCCATAGAACGCTATTGATTTTTTTTCATTCGGACATTTCGTTGCGAAGATATGAACGAAACAGTACTTGACGGCCTATTATAATAGTAATCAAACAGTTTAGTCTCCGATTACATACTGAGCTGTTTGTGTACCGATTTTAGTTTTATTGGTGCCAAATCAAAGCTATGAAATCTCCAAATAACTGGTCAAGGCATGAAAATATCATTATGATTGGGTAATCCTTCATGGAGATATGACCGAAACAATACCTGAGAGCACATAATTGTGAGATGAAAAGACACACCAATCGATGCCGCTTGCATCTTTTGTGTCGCATCTGGTGCGTTGTATACAGCGAACTAGCCACACTATGCGACTCTATAGAATTAGAGCTGCATCGCTTAGCTCGAGTGGTCAGGGTTTGAAGTGCAGCGAGTAAAAAGTTTCCATTTACTATTTTCAACGAACGTGTACTTATTAAGCATCTTGAATCCATATCGATAATCAAAATTGAAGCTCAGGATTGAAGCTTTGCTAACGCCAAATTAAAGTTATAAAATCTTCAAATAACTGGTCAAAATTTCATTATGATAACTTCCCTTCTTACCCTTCTTACACCAATGGAAGGGTATTAAGATCGCTTGAAAACTCGACTTTTTATCCGAGACCCAGAGGGCCGAGTGTCTTATACCATTCGACTCAGCTCGACGAACTGAGCACATGGCTGGGTGTGTGTGTATGTGTGTGTGTCAAATAATGTCACTTCGGCTTTTCGGCCATTTGTGAACCGATTTCAGTTCTGTTGACGGCAAATGAAGGCTACAACATTGCCGTAGGACGTTATTGATTTTTTCTTCATTCGGACATTTCGTTACGAAGATATGAACGAAACAGTACTTGACGCACTGATATAGTCTTTCTTTGTATTCTCCCATACGCGAAGTAACGATCTGTGATGATGTTGTTTAGAGAAGGAAATAATTTCTCATCACCATGAGGCTCTAGGAGTAGACAGCAATTTTTTGCTAGAACAAAGATGTTAGGAGAAAGTATTGATAGTTCCGTTAGCGCACGGCAGGCGCTGAAAATTGAATAGAAGTAGTTTGAAATTGAGCGGAGGGCATTGTGAGGTAGTATTTCGAAACAGACACACAAAATTTTCCAAGCATCCCCATGCGGGGTAGGTCTAAAAAATATACACGAATGCACCACCTTGACTGTTAAAAGATTGTGCGCTTGATCGTGCTCATATACTACCGATAGCTTAAATAATTCTAACGAACTGTCTATTCGTACTCCCAAATCCCCTACATGGGAGAGAAAATATCTTCCGCTTATTTGGGTTTATTTTTGGCATACGACTTCTGCTCTACCTTACATTTCGAAATTCTACCTCACAATGCCCTCCGCTTAATTTAAAACTACTTCTATTTAATTTTCACCGCCAGCCGTGCACTAACGGAACTATTAATACTTTCTCTTAACTTTGTTCTAGCAAAAAAATGCTGTCTACTCCTAGAGCCTCATAGTGATGAGAAATTATTTCCTTCTCAAAAAAAAAATTGATGGCCTATTATAATAGTTTAGTCTCCGATTACATACTGAGCTATTTGGGTACCGATTTTAGTTTTGTTGGTGCCAAATCAAAGCTATTAAATCTCCAAATAACTGGTCAAGGCATGAAAATTTCATTATGATTGGATAATACTTTATGGAGATATGACCAAAACAATACCTGAGAGCACATAATTGTGAGATGAAAATATACTTGTTGCAGTGCAAAACCGAACAAGACCAATCACACCAATCGATGCCGCCTGCATTCTATTGTGTCGCATCTGGTGCGTGGTATAGCACATACAGCGGACTAGCCACACTGTGCGACTCTAAAGAATAAGAGCATCATCGATTGGCTCGAGTGGTCTGGTTTTGAACTGCAACGAGTATATTCGAAAATTACACAAAGTCTCCATTAACTATTTTCAACGAACATGTACTTATTAAGCATCTTGAATCCATATCGGTAATCAAAATGGAAGCTCAGGATTGAAGCTTTGTTAACGGCAAATTAAAGTTATGAAATCTTCAAATAACTGGTCAAAATTTCATTATGATAACTTCCCTTTTTACCCTTCTTACACCAATAGAAGGGTATTAAGATCGCTTGAAAACTCGACCTTTTATCCCAGGCCCACAGGGCCGAGAGTCATATACCATTCGACTCAGCTCGACGAACTGAGCACATGTCTGACGGTGTGTGTGTGTGTGTGTGTGTGTGTGTGTGTGTGTGTGTGTGTGTGTGTGTGTGTGTGCGTTACAAATAATGTCACATCGGTTTCTCAGCCATTTGTGAACCGATTTCAGTTCTGTTGACGCTATCGATTTTTTTTATTCGGAAATTTCGTTACGAAGATATGAACGAAACAGTATTTGACAGCCTTTTATAATAGTAATCAAACAGTTTAGTCTCCGATTACATACTGAGCTATTTGTGTACCGATTTAAGATTTGTTGGTGCCAAATCAAAGCTATTAAATCTCCAAATAACTGGTCAAGGCATGAAAATTTCATTATGATTGGATAATACTTTATGGAGATATGACCAAAACAATACCTGAGAGCACATAATTGTGAGATGAAAATATACTCGTTGCAGTGCAAAACCGAACAAGACCAATCACACCAATCGATGCCGCTTGCATTCTATTGTGTCGCATCTGGTGCGTTGTATAGCACATACAGCGGACTAGCCACACTGTGCGACTCTATAGAATTAGAGCTACATCGATTGGCTCGAGTGGTCTGGTTTTGAACTGCAACGAGTATATTCGAAAATTACACAAAGTTTCCATTTACTATTTTCAACAAACATGTACTTATTAAGCATCTTGAATTCATATCGATGATCGAAATTGAAGCTCAGGATTGAAGCTTTGTTAACGCCAAATTAAAGTTATAAAATCTCCAAATAACTGGTCAAAATTTTATTATGATAACTTCCTTTTTTACCCTTCTTACACCAATAGAAGGGTTTTAAGATCGCTTGAAAACTCGACTTTTTATCCGAGACCCAGAGGGCCGAGAGTCTTATACCATTCGACTCAGCTCGACGAACTGAGCACATGGCTGTGTGTATGTGTGTTTGTGTATTTTTTTATGAGGTTTAAAAAGCTTCAAAAGCTTGGCCTGTAGTGTGTTTGGCACGATGTGGGACTCACAGTAGCAATGATTGGACTTGCTTTCTTGCCTAACCACTAAAAACAATCCTTATTTTCCGTTTGCTTTCTCCCCCCGGGACCACGGTGAAGCGACTACTTCGGGGGGGCGGCTGTGCTCGTGCACTTCTCTTATTTCATGTTCCCATCGAGACGTGTACCGATGTGGAGTTGCCGACCGTCATGACGTGCTCTCCTTCACGGTCAACATCGTGGGACTCTCGCTTCTTAATTTTTTTTTTTTACGCATTGGCGTTGCCGAACCCCTGCTCCACTCTAAATTTGCTCCTTTCTTAAGCAGTTTAGCTCCCCCCTACTTTGGTGGAGCCATTTAGCTCCTACTCCCGGAGCCATTTAGCTCCCACACCTCGACGCAATCGACTCGAGTAGCCCCCGACGATGGGTGTACTCTACTCCGACGGAGGATTCCCCGGCAGTGGAAGTTCTCCAGAACCGATCAGTCTTACAGTGGCTCTAGCCAGTGACGCTGGATCGTTTGTCACTTCGCCATTTTCTCTGCAGCTCGGACAGTATCTTTGATACTGCCCTATCGACAACGTTCCATGTGTCTTCGTCAAGGCACATCTTTTCGACAACATTGTCGACTGTCACTCCGCGCATATCCCTGCGCACTTCTTCGAACCTAGGGCATTTGAAGACGACGTGCTCTGATGTCTCCTCCAGGTTCCCGCATTCTGGGCAAAAAGGTGAAAAATCGTGACCAAACCGATGCAGATACTTCCGGAAGCAGCCGTGTGCGGAGAGGAAATGCGTCAGGTAGAAGTTCACTTCTCCATGCTTCCTATTTACCCAAACTGACACATTTGAGATGAGCCGGTGAGTCCACCTTCCTTTCCCCGCATTGTCCCACTCTTGCTGCCACTTAGCCAACGAGTCCGTTCTGACGATTCTCCTTGCATTTCTGATATCCTTCCGCTGATAACATTCGAGGTCTTCGACGAGGGTGATACAAATGGGCATCATGCCAGTGATAACGCTTACTGCTTCCGACGAAATTGTTCTGTAGGCACTCGCGACTCGCACGGCCATGAGTCGGAACACCTTGTTCAGCTTTCCACTATTACGCTCAGTTTTCAACGCCGCGACCCATGCTGGGGCTCCATACCTCAGAATTGAAGTTGACACACTCGACAGAAGTCGCCTTTTGCTGCTTCTCGGTCCACCGACGTTCGGCATGATCCTCGCTTCCGCGTTAACCGCTTTCGCCGCCTTTTCACAGGCGTAGTCGACGTGCGCGTTGAAATTCAAGCGGTCATCAACCATCACCTCCAGGTACTTTTATGCACGCTTTGACGGAATTACGTGTCCCCCGACGTTGATTTTAACCCGCTGAACTGCTTTGCGGTTGCTGACTAGAACTACCTCCGTCTTATGGTGAGCCAGTTGCAGTTTAGCTCCTGTCATCCACGTTCCAATGATGTCCATCGCCTCCGCCGTCAGCATCTCTACCTCTTCTAGAGTCTCGCCCGTTATCGTAAGGACGACATCATCTGCAAAACCGACGATCTCAACTCCATTAGGCAACTTCAGCGTTAGTACTCCATCGTTCATCGTGTTCCACAGCGTTGGGCCGAGAATCGAGCCCTGTGGCACCCCCGCCGTGATCCTGATAGATTTCTGCCCCAACTCTGTTTCGTATACTAGGACTCTGTTTTGGAAGTAACTCTCTAGTATTCCGCACAGGTAGCCAGGTACATGCATTTTGTGCAGTGCTGCGGCGATAGCCTCCCAGCTAGCGCTGTTAAAAGCGTTTTTGACGTCGATCGTCACTACGGCGCAGAACCGGTTGCCTCTCCTTTTCTGCTTTGATGCCTGCTCTGCTCTCTGCACGACTATCCGGATTGCTTCCACTGTCGAGACCCCTTTTCGGAATCCAAATTGTCTCTTTGAAAGGCCATGATCGCTCTCCATGCACTGCGTCAGCCTGTTAAGGATGATCCTTTCCAGAAGCTTCCCGAGAGTATCCAGCAGGCATATGGGTCTATAAGATGCTGGGTCCCCTGGTGGCTTCCCTAGTTTCGGCAGCAACACCAGCTTCTGAACCTCCCATCTGTCTGGGAAGAAGCCTTCATCTAGGCATTTTTGTAGTGCCGTCCTGAAAGTGTCCGGGGACGCCAATATCGCGGTTTTAAGTGCTACGTTGGGGATCCCATCCAGACCAGGAGCTTTCTTCAACTTAAGACCCTTCGCAACTAACAGTAGCTCTTCATTGGAGATCCGAGCAGTTGCATCTTCAGCATCTTCGTATGGCGTAGGTGGCGACAGCGTTGGGTGGTGATGCGGAAAAAGACCGTCAACGATCATCTTCAATTTGTCCGGGCACATTTCAACAGGTGTCGCTGGACGCTTAAACTTCGCCACCACGATTGTATAAGCGTTGCCCCAGGGGTTCTCATCGGCTTCTTGGCACAACTCTTTAAAGCAGTTTGACTTGCTCAGCTTGATCTCTCGTTTAAGAGCAGTGCGCGCAATGCGAAATAAAATTTTCCGTTCTTCTCTCTCAGCTTCATTCCGTGCTCTCTGAGCACTTCTCCTTGCTCGGAGGCATGCAGCGCGGAGGGGCGAGAGAGTATCATTCCACCAGTATGTTGGGCGCCGTCGGTTCCTGGGCTCATGTTTCCTCGGCATTGATGCATCACAGGCTATTGCTACCGCTTCTGTCTGCACTGCTATTTGTTTGAAACACCTCGATGAATACCTCCTTGTCGAAGGCTTTTGTCTTCCACTTTTGCTCGCAGGTCTTTGTTCTCCTCATTGCAGTTCGGGCTCGCCGGCCGATGCTGTAGAGGATCGCCTGGTGGTTACTGTGGGAATATTGCTCGCTTACTCTCCAGTTCATGTCTTCCATAAGCGACGAGCTGCAGAAGAATATCGATGATGAACTCCCGACCGTCTTTGCAGAATGTGCTGACATTCCCTTCGTTGCACAGCCTTACATCCAGCTTCACCAGAGCTTCAAGTAGACTGTGCCCCCTTGAATTAGTCCGCTTACTTCCCCACTCCGTGGCCCAGGCGTTAAAATCGTCAGTCCATCTAGGAGGTGCGTAGCAGCTGCAAACAAGTACTCCGATGATTTTGGCAATCACAAAGCCGTCGTTTGAGCACTCGACCACCTGTTGGATGGGGAATCTGCCCATAACTTGTATTGCCACCATCCCTGCTTTATCTGTCACCCATGTTCTGTTACCGAGAGGAACTCGATACAGCTCCGCAATAATTGCAACATCGCACTTTGTCTCTGTCGTGGACTGCCGTAACAGTTGCTGCGACACTGCCCATGATTGAGATTTATTTATTTATTTATTTATTTATTTCATACTTGTAGCTTAAGGGTTGTCCCTTATCAAAATACTACAATCGGTGTTCAATGTTGCACGTACCACTTCCATATCAAAAAAAGAAAACTTTATGAAAAAAAAACAAAAACAACTTTATTAAAAACTAAATACTGACTTATTGACTTGCTGACCAACTGCCCCACACTCCCTAATTCTCTCAATTGGGCCAGATCAAACATTCACGACGGAAAATTGCTACAGAACGCACATTTTTTATTACGTTTGGAAGCTGATTCCATAAGATGAGTGCACGTACATCGGCAGATTCACTTGCGTGACCTGCATCCTTATTGGCCTGCCTTCGCCTTTTTGTACGCCGCGCATTTTAAGCCTCCCGTCCAATGGTCGTTTCCGTCCTCCAGATTGCACAGCACGCACCTTGGTTGCTTCGTGCAGTCCCTAGCAACGTGGCCGTTTCTGCCACATTTCCAGCACAGCTCGGATCTGTCAGGGCCCTTGCAGCTTCTTGACCGGTGTCCGAACCCCATGCATTTGTAGCATCTCTCCATTTGCTTAGTGACTCGGGGGACTTTTACCTTACCGGTTGCCCCCAATTTGTTAGCATCGTCAAATGACAATCGGATTGCCGCCGTCTGTGTGCCTCCATACGCCTTCCTTGTCTTTATTGTCATCGGTCCTCTTAAGTTGCACTGCTCAGTCAATGCATACCTCACATCTTTTTCGGTCGTGATTTCGTCCAAACCCTTGCATTCGACCACTGCTTCTTGTCAGAGAGCTCTCACGGTAGCATCGCCACCCAGGGATTTTGCCACAAGTTCCATGTACTCTGAGCTCTTGATAGATGGGTCTTTCTTCAGCTCGAAGATCATCCCCCCTTTCTGCGTACGCCGGGTTTTGACCACATTCTTGCCCAACTCTGTCAGCTCTGGGTCCTCCCTCACTTTCTTGAGAAGCGCAGCGTACGTTGTTGTGTCGTTCGCCTCAACGATTAAAGCATCCCCCTTGTACTTCTCCCTAGGAGGCCAGCGTTTTTCTTGCTTCATCTGTTCTTTCTTCTCTTCCTTCTCCTTTTATTTTTTCTTTTGTTTTCTCCTTTTCGCTTGCTGCCTTTCTACGGCACGCCATTCACTGTCCCTTCCATCCGAGAGGGAATTTCGATGACTCTTTGGCGTCTCCTGACCTTCAGTCGTAGGTATTCCCACGGCTTCCACAAGAGCTTTCTCAGCTGTTTCCACTCTCGTCCTGAGCACCTCGGCTGATTTCACCTGCTTCCTCATCGCCTGCTCTTCTCTTTCTGCAGCAACCACAGCAACTTTGATGGCTGTCACCATATCTTGCAACTCCTTATGAAGATTTTTTTTTGCTCTTAACAAACACATACAAATCATCGACCCTTCTCTTGACCTCCGAAATGTAGGTTATAGGCCACATCGCTTCTTGAAGTGTGCTATTGCTGGGCTTCCTCGAAAACAGCTGGCCTAGCCCAAAGCCCTCTCCGTTGGATCCATGCATTTCTTCTTGGGGTTTGCTGCTACTCGTACTCGCTGTGACCTCCAAGCTCGACCCGGGTGATCTCATCAGCTTCCCGTTTTTTGCGAATACGTTCGCCTCTCCACTTGATGACTCCGGAATGCGGTCGTCATCGATATTTTTTTTGGTTTTTTCTTCTTTTTTTGTATTTTTTGTATTTTTGTATGTATGTGTGTGTGTGTGTGTGTGTGTGTGTGTGTGTGTGTGTGTGTGTGTGTGTGTGTGTGTGTGTATTTGTGTGTGTTACAAATAATGTCACTTCGGCTTGTCAGCCATTTGTGAACCGGCAAATGAAGGCTACAACATTCTTATGGGACGCTATTGATTTTTTTTTTTCATTCGGACATTTCGTTACGAAGATATGAACGAAACAGTACTTGACGCCTTGATATAGTCTTTCTTTGTATTCTCCCATACGCGGGGTAACGATCTGTGATGATGTTGTTTTGAAAAGGAAATAATTTCTCATCACCATGAGGCTTTAGGAGTAGACAGCAATTTTTTGCTAGAACAAAGTTGTTAAGAGAAAGTATTGATAGTTCCGTTAGCGCACGGCAGGCGGTGAAAATTGAATAGAAGTAGTTTGAAATTGAAATTCAATTTTCACCGCCTGCCGTGAGCTAACGGAACTATCAATACTTTCTCTTAACAACTTTGTTCTAGCAAAAAATTGCTGTCAACTCCTAGAGCCTCATAGTGATGAGAAATTATTTCCTTCTAAAAAAAAAAGTACTTGACGGCCTATTATAATAGTTTAGTCTCCGATTACATACTGAGCTATTTGGGTACCGATTTTAGTTTTGTTGGTGCCAAATCAAAGCTATGAAATCTCCAAATAGCTGGTCAAAATTTCATTATGATTGGTAATCCTTTATGGAGATAGGGAAGCGGTACCTATATTGAGCTCAATAAGCAGACCTCCAGTGGAAATCGGTGAAAATGCACTGAATACCGAACACTGAGTGCACAAGTTATTCACAATTTATTCGTCCATTTACCGTTAATCGTTTAGCAACACACAAAACATTCGATTTTGATAATTTTCTTCTAATATAATACGGAAAAGTTGAAACTGCTATGTAGCTATATTAATAATATCACGAAAAACATTAATCCCATCTGTGCACATATGACTCGTACTGATTTTAATCAAGAAAAAAATACAAACAAGCTTACGCTCTTCACTACTACACCCAAAAATGAAGTAGATCATTTGACAGCACTTCACGTGTGTTGGGTAGCATGCATATAACCAAGACAAAATGCAAGGGTTTGTTTGTTATTCTTCCATGAGAATATTGACAACAAGATTCACCATCACGTTGAGCATAGAATGCTCTAGGAATGATTGAAAACGCACACTAGCGTTGATGTGTATGATGTACAGTATGTGAGCAGTGCAACATCAAGCGATTACGTCGATTGTTAACAAGGTTAAGAATATGTGCAAGCGTATTTAAATTATTGTGAAAATTAATGCCATAGTTTTCTAGTATTTTATCACGTATTCGTTGATTCTAGTGTGGCCAGTGTAATAAGTGAAGTGTGATTCTTATGGTTTGTGCAATTACGCACCGAAAATGTGTAAGGATATAGTGCAATTAAAGAGAAAATTTGTAGTCTGGCTCAATTATATTCCCTAGTACGGTTAGATCAATACGACGAATTTGTAGTGCAAAGGTAAGCAATTGTGTTGAAAATCTGAATGCTCATTATTTCTACGAAATTTAAGTCTCCGAAACGTTTTTGTAGCTTTTAATTATATTCAAGACCTAATTTTATTTGCCAGGATTATATATTCTTGGTTACTGCGTCCATTTATTGGAGAAATTAAACATCTTTTTACGTTTGAAATTGGATGGCTGCAGCATGTGATGGATATATGTACTATGTTGAAAATAGGTTACGCTTCCCATGACCAAAACAATACCTGAGAGCACATAATTGTGAGATGAAAATATACTCGTTGCAGTGCAAAGCCGAACAAGACCAATCACACCAATCCTTGCCGCTTGCATTCTATTGTGTCGCATCTGGTGCGTTGTACTGTAGCGTGATTTCCGGTTGCTATCAAAATTAGCTCCCATCGCAATAAATCTCATATTCAATAATTCAAGTTAAATTCGATGGAAAATTAAACAGACTCTTCGCATCAGCATACACGTGTCGTAACAAGAATACACAAGCCTACACAAGTCCTTATAGCTTGCTTTGCGAAGCTTGTAATGCGATCGTTTTCACGATCAACAAGTGGCATTCGTTTAATCAGGCTGTAGCGCGTGTTGCGTTTTGCTAACATAGCAGAATGTCATGTATGCGTCTTTCATGTCCATATAAATTATACACTTACACATTTAGATTAAGCCTTCTCCAATGTTTAATCAAGATAATAAACAGGATTCACAGTTTAACCGTCAAAGAGTTCGGTACCTTTTTGGGATATCCGAAATCCGCGAGTCCGAACTCGTCATGGCTACCTTATGACAGAGTGAACCATAGTGATTATTAAGTGAGAACTAAAATCAACTGAAGACACAAGTGCGCGACACAGTGTTTACACCCACGGCATTCGTATAGCACCCAAACATAGTTAAGGACAGCTACCACACCATTAGTGTACATCGAAACCGATCACGAAAAAAGTGCAAAACTAGAAACTATGTGTCACTAGTAATGGTGTTACAGTTATCACATCCGTATAGTGTGCTCGGAGTATCAAGTGTAATTGGTTCATATTTAAAAAGTGAAAACAAATATGGGCAAATCTAATTCTAAATTTACGGTGACGCATAACGCTGACCCTCAAGTGAGAATAATAAACAACCAAGAAATACACGAGGAAGTTCTCGCGAGACACGAAGTTTTGATCTACTTGGTATTGGGTGTTGTGTTGGTTCAACTTTTGCTGACATTGTACAAAATCCTTCAGAAGCGAGAAAGGAAGCGTGGTTTTAAATTAGCAAAGAGTATGAATAAACTAGAAGAGGTCTAAGCTAAGTGACATTTTATTTTGTATAAGAAATGTGTGTTCGTGATAGAACAGTAAGTGCGAAAATAAATCATCTGCGCCACTATATCAACTAATCGGCGATTGCATCAGATTGCTGATAGAACAATAAGTGTAAAAATAAATGAACAGCGCAGCTATATCAACAAATCGGCGGTTGCATCAGAGCAAGAATGCAGCCACAGCATCGTAGTAACAAAAAGGTGATGGAATCATTGCCCGGCGTTGCAGCAATGGCAAAATCTACAAAAATGGACTTAATTGTGTCACCAAGGAAGACGTATCATCCCCAAACGTCGACGAAACCAGGTAAAATTCAAGTAAATGGATGTCGAACAACTTAAATGTGAGATAGATTTACCTTTCCTCTATTTTAGTAAATTTTGCAAAAGAACCAAATAGAACATATAGCAGAAAATTTCTAGCCAGTAAAAAGAATCAGGTTATACGAAATTTTAAAATTAAAAATGATAAACTTGCACTAAGCGAAGGTAAATTTACTGATTCAGAATTAAATTTTTACATTAAAGGAATGAGACAAAAATGTAACGAAATTTTGCAAATTGTGAACGATAAATTATTACACACGAAAGATCATATAACGAGCGTTCGATCGGCAGCTCTAGTGTTTTTGTTTTACATAAAATTGCAGAGAAAGAAAAAACGAGGCGAAATGGCAAAAGTAGATATAAAACTGGGCACCAGTCTTGTGCAGTTGTATGATGGTGCCCCAGAAAATCTTGATGCATTTCTGGATGCAGTGATATTATTTAAAGACACTGTAGATGCTGATTTTCAAGCAGCAACCCCAGAAGCAAAGGCAGCAGCCAAAATTACCGTAACCAAATTTATCAAAACACGACTCACAGGAGCAGCGCGACAAGTTATCACTAATCTTGATGATTTTCAAGAAATTTTAGATACCATCAAGAATCACTGCAGTTCGAAAGTGACATCGGACAATATAGCAGCAAAATTAAAAGCTCTTAAACAAAGGGATGTAGCAGAAACCTTTTGTAAACAGGTTGACGTGCTAACCACCCAATTAAAAGCGTGTTTCATACAAGAAGACATTTCGTTGGCCAGAGCCAATGCTATGGCCACAAAAGTTGGAATAGAAACGTTTATTAATGGAGTCAAAAACTCTGAAACAAAAACAATATTAAAGGCTGGAACTTTCAGCAACATTAATAACGCACTGCAAAAAGTCATTGAAAATGATACAGCTACAGTTCCTGGAAGTCACATCGCCGCATCATCGGCTAAGATGTTCTGGACTGGTAGAGGTAAATTTAGAGGTCGTGGAAGAGCTTCATATAGAGGTCACGCAGACCGACATTACCTTCCTAACCGTAATCAAACTAACTTTAACTCACAACGAAATTTCAGTAATCAACCCAACTTCAACAGAGGATATTGGCGACAAAATAATCGCTACTCACAGTTTAGAGGAAGTGGAAACAAAAGAGGTTACTATGCTCCAAATATGTATGTGGCAAATGGAAATGCTGTCACACATCAATTTTATCCAATGCAACAACAAATGCAATAACAACCAATACAACAACAGATGCCACAGCAATCGTTTCTTCAGCAACATTTCCCTCCAACAAATAGCCACCCTTTTTAGGGGTACAATTCAGGCAGCGTATGCAATAAAGGTAGCTGCGTCAAACTTCGTATACTTAACAGTTGAGCTATCAGATACACCGGTCGCATTTATGGTAGATTGTGGATCTGATATTTCAGTGGTTAAGTCTAAAAAAATAAAACCGACTCAAATATGTCATCCTGCTGAAATATGTAGTATAACTGGTATAGGAGCAGGAATAGTAAGTACAATCGGCTGTACCTACTCTAAAATAAGAATAGATAATACAAGTATTCCACAAAAATTTCATATTGTATATAGTGACTTCCCTATTCCTACAGAAGGAATATTGGGAAGAGATTTTTTATCAACAAACAAATGTAGCATAGATTAT
>JASCZW010015830.1:0-19802 GCA_034211315.2 Aedes japonicus
ACGTTGAAGGTTTGAAGATAAACGTAGTAAATTTGACTGAAATTTCAAAATAGTTTTAAAGATAGGCGTAGTCGGGTAAAAATGGTAGTTTCTACTACAAGATTTTTTCTGTGCAGGATATTTATAGAAGGTAAATCAATTGACACACTCTAAAATTTCACAGATCGTTATAGATGAACACGCTAAGAAAGGAATACCTAGAGCTCGATGATAATAACACACAATCTAAATCATGAACAATCATGTGAACATAAATTCCCGGTTTTTCCCGGTTTCTCCCGGTTTTTTAGAATTCCCGGTTAATTCCCGGTTTTCCCGGTTCCCCTCTGTGGCCACCCTGCATTACTGGACAAGATCCCTAATAAAGTTTGTTCGTGCCTTTCCCCATATCACCTTGTCCATCTTGCTCCGAAACACAAACTTGACCATCTTTTTCGCCTCCGGCTCCGATTACAACTCATTACTCGCATTCCAAATATTTACGCATCCGCCTGTCCCGCGTCTGATTATTATCGAAACTACCCATAAATTAAGACCCTTTTAAACAATTACCCATGCAAAGTCACATTCCCAAATCCGGCACCAGACAGCGCCCGATTAACTTTTACTACCAGCCAAAACAACTCATTTCGGCTTAATTGTAGCCCTGATAAAAACCTCGCTGGCCGAAAGCGCGAGGCTCGGATGCATAATGCATTTTCTCCTTATTTATAAATGTATCACTCTCTTTAAATACCCGGAGCCAGTGCACCGTCGCTCGTTTCGTTGGTTTTTGTCGCTGCTACCTGATCCACGAAATGATGGATGATTATGTGTAGTGCCCTTCCTCGGGGTGCGTGTGTTCCACCCGTTTGATTTCTCGGTCGCGATATGCCAACCAAACCAGTCCCCGACAAGTCGCTGGCCGATTGTTCTGTCCTGAGCTGAGCGTGATCTTCGCAGGTCTTAAAAAAAAGACGTCGTCGTCACACGGAACAAAGACAAACAATTCATCCCCTCTGAACGCAGTTCCCGAGTGGCCATCGTTGCTGTGCGAAAGTGTAAATTAATTGCTCTTTTATGCTGGCAGGGAAGTCGAAACTGTTGGTGAGTTTATACTTTTTACGATTCTTCCAAAACAACGACAACAGCAACAGCAAACAACGTGGAACAATGATAAACCATCCCACCTTGGAAAGTGTCTCGGATCTAATTTCCGAATCTCTTCAAGCACTTTTACGACCCGGATCGTTTCACCAACTCGTTCTTTTTGTTTGCCCTTCTGCCTGAATGAACCATTATTAACCCGCGAGCAGCAACACAATTATGTGACAACTTTTTATCGCTTCGCATTTGAAAGGTAATTGCGAGCCTGTATCTATTTACCGTGTTGTCAAATTTGTTAATAGGTGACGGTCGTAAAAGAGCCATGGATTTCCATTGGAGACAAATCTAATTTCGTTCCCCAGTTGGAACATCCAATTCGAATTTCAAATTTGCCATCATAAACTTCGTACTTCCAGTTTTGATCACCTCTCAGATGACCCGAAATGACAGCCTCCGATTTGGGGATTCATAATCAACCAACAGCGGTGACTGTGCGTGTGTGGAAGACGCCTCGCTTCGCTTCCGGACAGCTGTTGCCATTGCGTGGCTGTGACCCGAGCAGAACCTGAGAACCGCTGTCAAACCCTTTTCAGCCGCCGCAGTAATTTTGCACCCTGAGAAAGGAAACATTTGGTGGATGCCGTGCGGATGGTTCCTTCCAGGAAGCTAGACGACAGAGTAGGCCAAATGCGGCCGGTTATGACGATGATGATGATGGAATTTCCAAGCCTGCTCAGTTTGAGGTGAAGGATCGAATTTCGACCGAACAGGCTAATAACAAGGCGCTGAGCGAGCTATCAGACTGCGAAAACCCCGTTCTGCTGGAGTTGATTGAGATATTGGATTCGTTCTGGATTGTGTGTGTTTGTTTTGTTGATGAGTGGAGTGGCGGTCTGGATAGGCGTGCATGGAAGAACGATTTGAATGAGATTCATTCAGCTGTCGATGGAAAGTATCGGTTTTCATAAGTATGCGATTGATTTTTTCCAGTTGTGAATCTGGTAGATTTGTGGTGAACTGCAGCTGGATACGGGCGAGTTTTTGAACAAAGGAATGACTGTTTTATCTTGCTCGGATTCGGGATTTTTTCTGAGTGATATATGTGTCATAAATATAACTTACGAATATTGACTGGGCTTTCATTTCTGAAACAATGAAAGCAGAACCACACCAGAATACGTTTTAAAATAAAATCAATCCAACTATTGTACAAAATTGTACTGCCCTTTCGACTTGCTGACATTCGACATTTTGGGGATTTTTTTCTATGTTGGATAGCATTGTTCGGCAACTTTGGAAAACCTAAAATTGGGAGCGTAACAAAAAGTGGCCAGCATTTGAACTTGACTTCTCATTCATTTCCCGTTATATTTTAACAACTTTTGTGTCAATCGATTAGAAGCATCTCTATCAAAAGTAGGATTATTCAAAAAAATGTATTTATTACTGAGCATTAACATGAGCATGAGCATGTTTGACCGCCCGAGGTGGCTACTTCATTATTGCCAGATCAGCTGTTATTACACAGAGAACCAAC
Source organism: Aedes japonicus (assembly GCA_034211315.2). Lineage (NCBI taxonomy): Eukaryota > Metazoa > Arthropoda > Insecta > Diptera > Culicidae > Aedes > Aedes japonicus. Next base: position 2,624 of record JASCZW010015830.1, read on the forward strand.
AGATGATTCTTGGGACCAGCATACATCCTCAATGTGTAAAAACTGGTGATCTCAAACCAAGGCAAATCCTGGCGCCAAATTCAGGTCAAATAAGGAAAGGGTAGGAATATGTTGACGTAATACTCGCTTTATTGGAAGCCGAAAACACCTCCGCAGTTCCACGAGAAATCACTAGGATGTTGGAGCCAAGTAAAGCTCTAAAGGGTTTGCCGTATTCGGTGAAGTTATTGAAAATGTAAAATGTAGTCACTTGACATTATCAAATTAGTTCCGACTTGCGCTGTAAAGATGGCACTGCAGTCTATCTTTGTCAAATGAGGCTCAAGAGAGTTGCCGCCGCACAGTGGCCGGAAAAGCCTTTTTTCACGGCGAAATTAATTACTTTTATGGGTTACGTTGTCGAATCATGGTGTTTTGTACAAAGTTGTATCTGAACAAGTTGCCCATCTTGTGGAGATAATTTGGTAGTTCCAAACTTTACCACTAGGGCGGCGCTGTTGCTAACTTTTGAACGAAACACAATAAAAGGGTGATGTCAAAAGTCTGTAGGGAATATAATTTCAAGCAAATTTGCTCAAGATATCATTTTTCTAGCTGTTCATTCGACCATAATAGAGCTATTTTTCTGCTTTATTGATATTGTCTTGTGTTGATTCTGATTGTGTCTCTAAAAAACGAGTTTTTTTATTATAACTTTTTTGTTTCTTATTTTAAGATTAAGTAATTTTCAAACAAAATATAGAAAACGTTACAGCGCACATTTTTGACTATCACAGTTTTTTAATACTGCTTGTGATTCAAAAGTTGTGAGTAATTTTAACTAAAAACATACGTTTTTTCTTTTCGCCTTTATGATTGTTTAGGCGATAATTTGCTAGAAAATCATCAAATTATTGTTTAAATGGGTATCAAAGAACATAATGCCATATAAATGATCCCGGGCACTCCTGGGGCACACGAGCGGGGACTGCTTAAAATCGGACTTTTTTTTCGTTAAAATTATCCTTTTTAAACAATAAAATATATTAGGTGCGCAACTAAGTTCTCGCTGTGTTTTGGTGAAAAAGGAACTTTATTTTGAAAACAAAGGTTACAAACGAACTATTCAAAGTATTGCCCATCACTAGCTACGACTTTTTCCCATCTTTCTGGTAGAACGTGAATACCATTTCGATAGAATTGTTCGTCTTTTGATGCTATCCAAGAATCAAGCCATTTTGAGATGTCATCATATGAGTGGAATTGCTGACCAGTGAGACCATGTGCCATCGAACGGAACAAGTAATAATCGGACGGTGCAATATCAGGAGAATATGGCGGGTGGGGTAGGACTTCCCATTTGAGCGTTTCCAAGTTGGTTTTCACGGGTTTCGCAACGTGAGGTCGAGCGTTGTCATGCTGAAGAATCACTTTTTCGTGTCTGTGCTCGTATTATGGCCGTTTTTCGTGCAGTGCTCGGCTCAATCGCATCAATTGAGTTCGATACCGTTCTCCGGTAATGGTTTCGTTTGGTTTCAACAGCTCATAATAAATAACACCAACTTGGTCCCACCACTAAATACACAGCATAACCTTCGCAGCGTGAATAATCGGCCTAGGCGACGATGTTGAAGCATGCCCGGGCAGTCCCCATGAATGTTTCCGTTTTGGGTTACTGTAATGAATCCATTTTTCGGCACTCGTCACAATGCGATGTAGAAAACTCTTTCTTTTTTGCAGCTGGAGCAGTTGTTCACAGACGAAAAAACGACGCTCAACATATCTCGGCTTCAAATCGTTTCTTGCTTTTGAATCATTCCCAACGCATGCAATCGCTTAGAAACGGCTTGGCGGAAAACTCCTAATCCTGAACCAAGCTCTTCTTGCGTTTGACACGGATCTTCATCGAGCAAAACCTCCAATTCAGAGTCTTCGAAGTTTTTTGGCCTTCCTTCACGCGGACGATCATCAACACTGAAATCACCGTTTTTGAAGCGACGAAACCAATCACGACACACAGTGATTCCAAGGCGGAAAAAAGTCTTTCTCATTTTACAATCAATATATTTTTATAATTTTGTACACTTTTTGAAGTTTCTTTTTCCAAGATATTATGAAGATTGGATGAGAATTGTGCTCTCTACAATTTTTCAAAGTATGGGACCCACGTGGTTGTGATTTTTTGCTCCCATATAAAATGTATGGAGAATCGGAAAAAAACTTCAACTAAATATTCAAATGTGAGCACACACGCGCACATACACCACAATAGGCTTATTTTGAAGATTTTTTGTCAGCTTTTCGAAAATCTGGGTTTCATCTTGCGCAAACTTGCGCAATCATGGTTCCGAGGGGCAATGTCTGGGAGTGTATGAGAAACACTTAAAATTTGTGAAAACATTAATCTCGCAATAGAGTTAATATACCACGATTTTGCCCTTCTTACAAAGAAGTGTATATAAATATATATATACATATACATATAAATATAAGTATATATCTTGGGAAATCGTCATTTAAGCCAAGGCCTAGTGGGCCTAGTGTCACATACAACGAACTCAGCTCAATAAACTGAACACATGTATGTGTGTAGTGTATGTATGTAACGAAATTTCTAATTCAGTTTCTCAAGCAACTGCTGAACCGATTTGAATGAAACAATATATGAAAGGTACTGTGATCTCATACGTCGTTTTGTAAATATATTGGAATTGGTTTACTGGTTCTGGAGATACCCCCGCCCGGGGAAGTGGTCAATTTCGGACTTAGATAAAAACACATTATGTGACTCCTCAAATTAAATGAGAATTCAGAAGTAAGTTCAATGGCAATGATATTACGAGTCCAGAACCACATTGGTCACATCCGAGTTGATGTTCCTGCGACTCCCAGGAATGTGGCCTGATTCAAATTTCGATCAAAACTTATCATGCGACACGTTAAATAACATGAGAGCTCAAAAATAAGTACAATCGTGATGATATCAAGATTCCAGGACCACAATGACCACATCGTATTCCTAGTACTACCAGGGAAGTAAAATAAGGGTCAGATCTCACAATAGGTGGATCAATTGAGGTTTGTATTTTCAAATAAATGTACATGTAATTCACATGTAACGAATTCACATCTTCCTTTCTTCCTTAGCGTTTCAAGCTTATTGCTTTCGCTGGTTGTTTCGAACTTTGCTTGTTGTTACTAAACGTCAAACCCCATCCCTCTTAGAGCATAAATTGTACATGACCCTTCAAAGTTCAGTGACACGCTTTTTGATAGTCTCGTGGGATTGTGGCTCATCTCTGGATCCCGATTCATGGTTCTAATCCCGATTGCAACTTTTTTTTCTGTGAAGAATATGTTCATACGATAATTTTTTCCAATAGAACCGTATGAAATATGCAATAGTATTTTCTGGCAAATTTCCATACGATATTTCTATGATTTCCTCTCGTTTTTTTTGTCAGTGCATACCCTTCATTTGTGATAATAGTAAAAAGGATGAATACGCATATTGGAATAAATCATTACAATCAATATAATGACTTAACGTACATCGTCTAATTTTTCCAATTTGAAATAAACATGAAAATTTTAGTCGCCATTAAAATACTAAGAACTGGACCTTTTCGTCATTGATAATAAAATAAGATTTAATTTTTCTATGCACATACTTTTTCTAAAAAAATCATTTTATTTATGCAGAAAAAATTGAAAATCGGTCCAATTCTTAAAAACTATAAATTTGTCTATAATTTGGTTTTTGGACCACCCTATCTCAAAATGGATCACCCCAAGGACAAAAAAAAATTAAAGTCATATACTTTTCGAAAATAAACTAACTTACCAAATGTTGTGAAATTCTAAGACCCTTTACATACTATTTATTTTTGGTATAAAATTGCTGAATTATCAAGTTTTACGGATGTTCCGGAACTTCCGGAAAACCATGCAATGACCACTTACAGAACCACAGATTGTTCTCCACGTCGTTTTACTTACATTTTAAGTACAAATGGTTTTCAAAAAAATCACATAGTTTTAGGTCGTGACTAATTATTTTTTTAACATTTTTTCAGATGTTTCGGACATTCCAGGGTACAATAAAGTGGCCATATCATGGTAGTGTGGCCTAAGACGACAATTAAAATAGCATTTTTGAAATCAACCACCCAAAATTACTTGAAAACACATAGTTTAACTATTTAAAATCCATTTTTAGACTTTTTTCCGCCTTTTGTATGGGATGGAATTACTGTGCGACACGTTGTTTCACTCAGAGCAGCATCACCGTAAACTTTTTGGAGCTCTCGATGTGCTTCAGCCCCAGTTTTCCTCGAATGAAAGAAGAAAATCAACACTTCCCGCAAATGACGATTATTTGGAACGAAATCAGACATCTTCAAACAACCAAAATGAATAACACTAAACCAAAATCACTGATTTGGCAAAGCGGTTTGTTTACCATATGTGTGAGCTTGGTTTATGACGCTTGAGATGTAAAACATTCAACCAGCACTTACTACTGGCACCATCTATTGATAAACAGCGGGAATTTAGATGCGCACATAATACTTATAAACTTAGTTCAGTAAAAACTAACTAACTCATATTTTTCTCTACACTTCGCCTGAAGAATTTTTTTTCCTAAGAATAAAACTAAAAAGTTAGAATAAATCAACTGATTTTTTAGGGACACCCTAATCTACATCAGCAAAATAGCACCGAACTAAAGCAGTGCACAAGCGCCAAAATATGGCTAATTAGCAAAGATAGCCTGCAGCGCCATCTCTGCGGTTCGATCTAGAACTAACGTGATAATTCAAATGTCTTAATTTTACATTCTCAACAACTTTGCCCAAGGCGGCAACTCTCTTGAGCTAATTTGATTATGTCAAGCGACTAGATTTTACATTCTCAATAACTTTACCGAAGACGGCAAACTCTCTAGAGCTTCACTTGGTAAAGATAGACTGCAGCGCCATCACTGCAACACGATTTGGAACTAATGGGATAATTAAAAAAGACGATTCGTTACGCACTGAGAAACTTTGCTTAAGACGCCAATTCTCTACAATGAGTCTGTAATGTTTTATGAACTTCCTGAATCCTGAAGAGCGTTCAAAACTTCCTTCCCTTTGTAGCAGATTCCCGGGGGACAATGTTAACGGAGCTGGTTTTACCATCAATGTACCAGAACCTTTCAAATGGTGCATAAACATTGACTCTAAGTTATAAGTTCGAAATTCTACGAAGGGTTGTAATCCAGATCAATATTGACCCTAATGTCTTATGCGTCACTTTTTTTTGTACAACCACCTTAAACTAATTTTGAAAAAAATGTGTTTATGCAAAAATGAAGAATTTCGTTGAATATCGAAAGTCGAAAAATTTCAGATCGATTGGTTTTAAAAATAAAAAAAAAATAGCTTATATGGAATCAACGTACAAGATCAACTAACAATTCTATTTAAAAAAGAAATTTCCCCTAAAAAATGTAAAGAAGAAGGCGCTGCCATATTCCCAGAACATAACAATAACCACCATAAAGGTAAACAAGGCATAACATTTTATATCCCCTTATTAATCAACAAGCTTCGAATTCCTATTCGTTCATAGGAAATATAATCCATCAGCAATTATTAAGGTATCAGACCCATTCAATTCTTAATAAGTTATTGTTATAAATTCTCAATACAATCCCTATATGGGCAACTGAAGAATAAGCAATTAAAGCCTTTAAATCTATTTGCCACAAACAAATCAATCTAACTAAACAGCCCCAATTAAACTAATTCTGATTCAAATAAAAATAAACTTTATTCCTAAAATTTGTAATATAAAAACAAACTCATAATAAACCCTTTCCCCCTAAATTTTAATAGAACTCCTGCTAAAATTATAGACCCAGATACAGGAGCTTCAACATGAGCTTTTGGTAATCATAAATGAACTATATAAATATAACTATAATTTAGAAGAAAAATTAGTAATCTCCATTTAATTCCAACTACCTTTGCTTATCTTCGACAGATACGCGTATTTCGTCTACAATGTGCAGACTTCTTCAGTGTCTCGTACTAATAACTCGACCTTGGCAACAAGGTTCAAGGAGCATCTAGAGGAGGTGACTAAGGCTGTCAAACAGAACGAGAAAGGAATTTCACATAACTTCAAATCAACAGTCGCAGAACACATCTTCACGGAAAATCACGACATAACGACGAATGACATCACAATATTACGGACTACATCTACACCCTGGAAATTAGACGTCGCAGAAAGCTTAGAAATAAACAAACAACAGAACACAAATCTACTAAACAAAGACCAAGGCAACGGTTACACATGGCTCTTCAACTTACTACCCAAACGACATCAAACCCGACGAAGCGAAGCACCCGCTGCTACACAATAAGTATGTTAGGTATAGATGAGAAAGAAGCGAGTTAGATATTAAGTACACTTGTTTTTGACTCAGGATAGGTATAAACAAACTAATAATAAGATTGGTATAAACAACATAATGATAGGTAAACGATTTGTATTTAGAAAATAGTATATATACGGCAGGTGGCGAAGGTTTTCATTCAGTCAAGTTATTAGTACGAGACACCGAAGAAGTCTGCACATTGTAGACGAAATACGCGTATCTGTCGCATAAGTCGCGTATCTGATAAGCAAAGGTAGTTGGAATTAAATGGAGATTACTAATTTTTCTTCTAAATTATAGGTAAAAAACTAATCTTATTTATATAAAAATGGATTTCAGTCTGTCTGAACCTAATAGACTCAAAAACTACTGCACCGAACAGCGTGAATTTTTTTTTACTTATTTATTTTCCGTCGGCCTATTTTCCACATGGAGACAATCACCGACGCCAGGGAGACGACTCCACCACCTGGACCCTACCTAATGACTCATGACTATGAACCGGGACTAACGACTTTACTTCCCTTCCGAAGGAAGACGTGACCAAGATTTTTTCGCCTCAGAAAAACCACCGACGTCGACTGGGATTGAACCCAGACCCATTGGGGTGCCAGTAGCAGTCACGCTTACCACTACACCATAATCCTCATACCTGAGGATAATACCATAAAATTGTTCCCACCATGTTTTGCGAATACCAAATTGAGGTAAGACAATACCAAAATAGTACCTCTCAGGTATTCCCAGGTATCCGAAATACCAAGTTTTGTTTTTCAAGAGATATTTTGCTTGCAATTCTTAGGTATTTTGCTTAGGTATTTTACCTCTTAATCTGAACTCTTTAATACCAAGGCCCGTTATTGAGATCAAAATAAGGTATTCATATGTTATTGTCTCCTGCTCGGGATGGCACGTAGCACCAGCCAGAAACCCTCAAAATAAAAAATATTATTTAACGTTACGTCACGTGTTCGATTTGAATCTTTAAGAGTGTATAACAATTATAAGTGTGACTTATATTTACGTCGCGTCATGTAGTAAATGATAGTGATAGTGAATTGGATGGTAATACGCAGGAAAACATAAATTTCCAAAGAGATCTAAATTGTGTCGCGTTTGAACGGTTTATTCCATTTCAACTAGGCTCCCTGAGGCCCCGAATTGCTGGAAGCTAGACCATTATTAACTATCGTTAAAAACTCCAATCACAAGCTTTATGAGGTCAGCCTCTCGAAAATCACACCCATGTCAAACAATCCATTCAAACCCGTCAAAAAACAATAAAAAGAAACCCTTGAATCTTGCTAACCGACTGCCAACCGGCGGCATTTTACTCATGCATATCTAATTTCTCGCATTACTCAACTTCAAACCTCAACATAACACCCCAAAATCCACTCGATTGCTCCGATTCGTTTCGGTCCACGAGCTCCTCGATCAAACACAAAAACAAACCGAACAACAACCGCAGGCCAGCATCTAGGTCTCTTCCCCTTGGCCACCTGACGCCAACCTTCCCGTCGTCTGAGGTCTCGACGGCGCGGCTCGGTGGCGTAACATCGCACTTCACAACAAATTAAATTGATGTCCTGTCGCAGATGTGTCCGCGACAAAGGCTCCTTCCCCGCCATCCCTCCGCCAATCCAAGTAGTCCGGCTAACGCTAGGTATGTTAATTGCAGTCCCCCGACGGCCATATTTCGCTATGCACATTCACAAAAACGCCACGGCCCGATTGCCGACAATGACGACGACGACGGGGCAATCGTTTATGTGCGCTTAGTTCTCCAGAGAGACAGATGCCCGTGTCTGATAGTATTGATTTTCTATTCGATTTCAGTTCACACACTAAAGGCGCAAAACAATGAATGGTCAAATGCCAATGTCCCCCGCTCTCCCCCCGTCAAGGTTCCAAACGGAATCAGAAAGTGATAGACATGGGACAAATTCAGTAGCAGAGCATGATTTAAAGAAAAAATGAGCCATTGAATCGATAGCAATCGGACAAGTGTCATGTCATAAACGCTTCACTTTCAGTCCCGAGATTTTTAAAATGTGGAGCTATTAAAAGTGTCCACCGCCGAACTCGTTCCCGCTTTTCCCGGGCTTGCCCGATGATGTTTACGAGGTCTGTCTGTGACCTCTCCTCGCTCGAACGGCTGTTCGAGAGCAAATAAACACATAAAATATCGGCCGGTCAGGATTGATCCGTGATTCGGAATTCCAAATCGATGCTGAGTTTTTTTACCCGCTTCAGTGAGTTTTTGTGCAACCGCCCGAATCATATGGAATTGTTTCCATGGGCGCATTTAGGACTTCGACTGGATGTGCGCTCACCCGAACACGTCAGTGATCAATCTGCGTCGGGAGCGACGGAGCGAGATCGAATGATACCCACACCCGGTCCGATTTGGCATCGCTTCACACCAAACAATTCAATCGTGGAAGAAAAAATCAATACACTGTCGGAGTCAACCAACTGGTAGCGTGGCGGCACCATATGGTTCCAACGCCGTAAAAACCTGATCCAAAGTACCGCAGTAATTGATCAAATAATCAAACTTTTCTGTTCGGTGGCAGCGGACCTCCAAGTTTTGACAGGACAAAGCGCGTGCTAAAAGGCGTGAATAAGCGTGTTGCATTCCTTCTTGAGTCGCTCAGGGGGTAGGAATTGCAGCGCGGACAGTTAATCGCTATGACTCAACGAGCGCGAACTAATGCTTGAAGCTTTAATTGCACGTTTAGCTTTCCTATCATTCAGCCGAGAGTAGCGAACTTTACGCCCTCTAAGTCGGTCGACTTCTACCTCTGATCCTGAGATAACTGCTTTTCAACTCCCCCTAAAATGCTGGGCTTATCCGGTAATTGGATTATTTGCATCAAATTTCTGACCGACCCTCCTCGATCGGGTCCGACTGGGGCGGGTTTGCTATTTAAGGCTAAACGGTTCTCCAGCCAGAGGGAGCCGCCTAGGTCAACGCCCAAAATTGGCAATCGAAATCGATGACGGGTCGAGTGCGATCGTTTTGTCTAAGGAAATCGGTTCGTCTATCAAGTCGTGGGTTTTGGTGATATGCTAATCAGCGTGATGACCTCCAAGGCCAGTTCGGGGCTGGTTGAGTGAGCTTGTTATATGGACTTCACAATGAATCCGGTTGATATCTTGGAGAGACATCAAGGGCGGAATAACGAGTTGAGGCAGAATGTGATCATCATTGTTTGAGGGTTTCTATTTGCTTAGAACCTGTCAGCGCTTTTCAGGACCTATACCCCAAGGTTTGAACGTATAGTTTGAGAAAAATTATTAGTAGTGATGTAAACTCTAACTTTTGTCTTGTCTGATCCCCAACGAAATGATATTCGACGAAATCTTAGACAGTGCCGCCTGAAAAACGGGACCGTAGTTGCTGTGTTGGTCAGTTGTCAAGCATATTGAACACACTGATGCAGTTCCAGCAGCAGGGTTTTGAAATTTGACGATTAAACTGTTGGGGGATACAGCTTATCGAAATTCCCGGCCCGCCTCTAAGCATTTTGCTATGAGGTACCAAGTGGTTATCCACTTATTGTCTGTCGATCTGCCAAATTTGGAAGACGTCTGCATTAAGTTATCTCAAATTTTAATATTTCGCCCACTATATCACAAAACATTGCGATTGGTTGAGCAGATTGGAGGTAATGAAATCATTGGGTATAGGACCAAGTATCCCACCGGTGCACAGTGGCACAATTCTGAGAATAGACGGTCAAAAACATTTTCACCATTTGATGACAAAAGCATTTTACCAACTAGGTGTCTTAAAAAGAGTTGCTCAAAATATTATTCTGCATCTTTTGAAAGAACATGACTAACCTTTGATAAGAACTGAACTAGTTTTGACTGAGCATCTGACGTCTCATATCAAAATTTGCTATATCGCTATTCGCTTGTTATGAGACGCCATTCACATGTACTATAGGTTGTAGTGCGAACGGGGTATAAAACAAATAGAGATAGGTGTAGAAGGAGATGTTCGCACATCACCATCCACTCCACGCACGGAGAATACAAAACATAACAATTAGAGTAAACGGAGTTTATTTCCACAACTTGACAGCATTTTGTCAGGCGTGAGAAAGTACAAAACTATCTATAATGATCAATGTACATTACTAATGAATGAACACACCAGCTTTTTTCATTGAATAGTCAAAAACGTATTGAATTATTACATTTATGATATATCGACAGTAATATCACCGAATAAATTAATGGAAAAAACATGTGAAACCATCGTCGGGAAAACGTTACTTTATACGTGACGAATCCCGAATCAAGTAACTTTGCTAACCATTGAATAAACCGGTACATCAGTGCACAGTGGATTCTTTTTATACGTGTTTGTTGTGATGTTGCAAAAATATTGATAGTTGGGTACATTTCACTGCTCATAATTCAAACGTTTTTATGATTGATTTAATTTATGATCATTAAGCTCGAAATAAATGAATTTTTAAGCAATTTGGGTTTTTTATTAACATTTTTTTGTCTTGATTATCGAGATTTTCAGCCTCGGGTTGGTTCATCTCCGTCGTAGTCAGTCAAACACCAGTTTTGGGCATTCTCGTAACTTCTCCGGGGGTGAGATTCGAACTCGTGACTTAGGTGTGAGAGGTATGGATGTTAACCAAAACGCCGGGGTCGCCCCCTATTAACATTTATTGATAAAGGTATTAATACTCTAAATTTTCTATATATTTTAATCCTAAAATTTTAAGATATTTTGTTTATTTTCCATTTTCTGAATATAAGATACACGAAATGGCGGCTTTAGTGGCATTTCTTCTTTTATTGTCGGGGGGGTTTCTGAAACCGATTGCGCTTCTATTTTGCTAGAAGATTCAAAGAGTGTAAATAGAAGAATGTTGTGGCGGAGATTTGTTTTTCCTTAAATCTCAAAATTTTGTATTTCTAGATTTCTGAACTTTGACGTTTGTTTTTGGTATTTGAACTTATTTGATTTTGTAGATATTTTAAAATTTATTTAAGTTATTTAGATTTTCAGATTTTCAGATTTTTAGATTGTAAGATATTTAGATTTTTTTAAATTTTTAGATTCTTAGATTTTTAGATTTTAATATTATAATTTTTTTTGGATTTTTAGATTTTTAAGTTTTAAGATTCTAAGATTTTAAGTTTATAAAGTTTTTAGATTTTTAGATTTTTAGATTTTTAGATTTTTATATTTTTAGATATTTAGATATTTAGATATTCAGATATAAAGATTTTTAATTTTTAGAGTTTAAGATTTTTAGAATTTTAAATTTGTAGATTTTTAGATTTTTGGATTTTTGGATTTATGAATTTTTGGATTTTTAGATTTTTGAACTTTTAGATTTTTAGATTTTTAAACTTTAGACTGTGGATTTTAAGGTTTTAAATTTTTATTTTAAGATTTTGAGATTTTTAGATTTTGAGATTTTTAGATTGTGATATTTTTAGATTTTTAGATTTTAAGATTCAGCCCGGCGTAGTTTTTTTTTTTTGTAAGGTTTAGTGGCGGGACTCTGAATAGAATCACGTTTTCAGCTTGAATGATTTGTTTTGAAGTTTCTTCTGTCTTTTGTAGTCTAGTCCGTTGGATTGTTATTTGTTTGAAAGTTTTCCGAAGCAGTTTTTTCGAACCAAAAATAAGAAGTTATTGTTCCTTGTGTGTAAGACTGACACATTTTAGCTCCCTTTGAAGCATTTCACCAGCCGTGCAAGGATTATGTCGTCCATAGAGACGCTGTTGACACTGCCTCAAATGGTGTTACATTTCCCAGGTTTGCTTCTCCTTTCTTTGCATTATGTTCATGTCCATTGTTTTGTGTCATTTGGTCATTGGCGTTATTTCGTCTTACCTCTTCTGATTCATTTATTTTTGTTCGCCTTATTCTTTTCATGTGTTCTACATTATTGAATTTTGTTTTTACTATCCTTTCATTGTGTCTGTTATATTTGTCTGAAACCAATTTCCTAGTCTTGGCGGTCTTGGCCGATCTCTTTATATTATTCCGCCATGGTCTTTTAATGTCATATAAGTTGACCCATCGCATAAGATAGTGAGTGGTGAGTCTCAATTATTTGTATAATTTTGCAAATTAGAATAGTTAATTATGAAGTTCTTACCTTGATGATGTGCAAGCTTGTTGTTAGTTTTTACTCACTTATGACCTATGTTATTTCTCACGAGTTTCCATTCCTTTGCGATCGTATATTAAATCTGCTAGTACCGATATTCAGAATACTCAGAATGACCAGTCTATGTCTATGTTGACCATTGACCACGTTCGTTCTGAATACCACAGTATTTCAGCACAGTTTTTGAATAAATTTGCTGTCCCATATACTGTCAATTAAAACCGACCACATGAGGTAAAGCTCTATACGGACATTTAATGTTTCCAGAATAGTCATCACGTGAAGTTGACTGCTGGTTTCTTGGAGCTGACATACAATACAGAGAAGAATTGTTCTTTGTCCTCAAGGCTACTTGTCTCCCTAAGCGGACCCTCCACGTCCTATTCTTTTTATAAAACCCCAGCCTTTAACTCCTTGTCAGCATCTGTCCTAAGTTACATTTTTCAATGACCTTTGTTCAGTTCAGAAGGTCTGATCCCTAGCTAAATAATATGTTGTTAGAGTCAGTGCCTTGATCACGGCTGTCGTATAGAGCGTACTTTTAAATTATAATATATATTTGCATTATCTGCACCTGACACATCAGGACATATTACTAGTTGCTCACAATCATGATCAAAACACTCACCCTTTTCGATAATGATGGGAACAATAAGATTATTAAGAATACCAAGTGTGTAGGTATATTTGCTGTTTATTCAATGACAATTAGAGAGTAAACAGCAATGAAAGAAGTTGTCAAGCAAATAAAAAGTGCACTTTTTGTCGTTTCCCTAAATTATTTGAAGGAATTTGTAGATTGTTCCCAGCTTCGTATAAGAGTGAATTGCGGCTAAACCCGCCAGTAAGACACCTCTTTCAGTGCCTTCAAATAAACGTACTACGACGTGGCAATTTAAAGAAAGTAGAGTGTGATACTATCACTGCTGATCATGTTCTTAGTCTCCCATGCTGGCCTCTTTGCATGGGATTAGCCCCTCTCACACACGACAAGGTGACAACCATGATCTTCGAGAGGGATCATACACTAACCCCAATCTTTGTGTAATCAAATTATGAATCCAATTCTTTATTTGCTCTGATCCTATACATTTCTTTATTCTATGCTCTGCTGTGTCCAATTGTCCACAATATTCGCATATATCAGTTATTATCCCACTTATTCTATTCCTTAATTGTTTTACTTTTGCGCCAACAATGTCATTTAAGGCCAAATGCACACAAAGACCTTCTCATCATCTTTCTTCGTCGAAAGAAATGAAGCTTACTGCAATTTTCCCACAAAAATATCCCACGGTATGCTAGGATTTTTCTTCTTCTATCTTATTCGTGTAGGTTACCCTCATTCAGCATATACCTATATTGGAGCTTTGTCGAAGTTAACAATGGGTTATCAGCTACCGTATCGGCATAAAAGCTTAACCAGTCGCGACAATTCTGAAGTTAACGATATGTTACTCTTTTTGAGCTTCATCATAAAATGATCAACTGTGTCCAACTTGCTCGGAAAAAAATACATTTTTTATGAATAACGCTTTACTTCTTTAAGGTAAGGATCCAATAAGGGAGAGGCCTCCCTTTTATTCGTATCTAAGAACAGTTGATTGCGAGGAACTTTGAAAATCTGTCAATTCCAAAGAAACATCCAGCAACTTGTACTAATTTGCGCCAGGTGAATCTGCTGGGCGGAAAAACTTGTGCTAAATACCATATCTTTGATAATATAAAAGTATTTAGAATCCAAGAATTTTTTGTACTTAATTCAAATTTCTTTTTAGTTGTGCGTTTTAAGGCAGTGCTTAATTGATTGAATAACTGTAAATTATAATTACTTACGTTTACTGTATCTAGATATTTAGCATGAATCGTAACGCCTAATATTTTTAAACTGTATTGGTCTTGAATTTGGTGCGGTCCAGTTTTGCAATTAATAAAACGCATATAGTGCGATTTATGGATGTTCAGTCTTATTTTAGAATATAAGTTAAAATAACTGATGATCTCCAAAACCGTGTCAAACTCATTATCATTGAGGATAAAAAGGTCGTTATTGAGATCGTCTGCCTGTAATAGGCCAACATCTCTAGAAATGTATTGGCCACGAAGTACAGCTTCGAATATTATTGCTAATCCATCCGTATAAAGCGGTTCTTTGTACAGAACAAATAGTGCCATATACTAAGTGGACACCCCTGACGTACTGATGACTTTACGTTAATGTCGTTGGTTAGAAATCCGTTGAAGAGCACTGTGGAACTTGCATTGCAGTAAAGATTTTTAAGACAGTTGATGAAGACAATTGGAAATCCTAATTTTTCAAGAACCGCCCATGGGAAAACATGATTAACCCAGGGTTAACCTTTTCGCTTTCCTATATGCGCTAAACTACAAACTGCCTAAATAGATACATTTATACTACATCTAAGCTTTACGATGACGTCATAAGTAACGATCATCCTACCGATCGGTTACTTGCGCTCTCCACTCTCCGCTCTCCGTGTGTGTCTCGGTCAGTACTGATGATTGATGATGACGATGATGGACGAGCATGATCTTCGTTGCAGGTATCATTTACATTACCGTATTTAGGAGTGAGTTTCGTCAACAATCCTCAAATAAATAGCAAGAGGTTCTTCGCGATTTGACCATCTTTACATATCGTTCTGAATCTTGTTCTAGTACTCAATCGCCAATGATCTTGGAGATACAGGTGCTAATGAATCCAAGGGATGTATTTATTATTCCATTTTCATGGTGCTTTACAATTTTGAAACAAAAATGAAGTTTAGTATTGCTGTCGCTATTTTAAAATTACATAAATTATCACTTCACTGTTAAGGTTATTCTGGGAAGCTAATTGGTATCTCTTATGGTCAATTTATTGATCAAAATTGCAAATATATTTAAATCAACCTCAATAAATTTCAACTTAAGAGTCAAATTAACTACAGCTAGCCGTTTGATGCTGGTTTTAACTGTAATGGTCAAACAATTTTCTCTGTTATTGATATTGCTTCTGACAGCCATAGGAAGCACACACAGTCATGAACGTCAAATAAGCTGACCATAAACCTACCCGTCAAACGCCACCGGGAAAGAAGTGCATTCCAACACCAGATTGGATCGCTTTGTTATGGATGGTGAGGCGTATGTAAAATCAGACTTCCAGGGGCTTCCGGGGCTCCAGTTTATCACTGCTCAACATAACGAACGTTAGAAAGCAGAAGATGTCAAAGTTTGCCAAAAAATATATGATTTGGCAAGCAATTTGCTCGTGTGGAAAGCGGAGCACCCCATTCGTGACAACTGGAACGGTCAATGGGCAGGTGTACATAAAGGAATGCCTCCTAAAGCGGATACTTCCTCTTCTGAGGTCACACGGTGGTTTTACGATTGTCTAGTCTCGTGCCATTACTCGAAAGAGGTTTTGGAGTGGTACAAGGCTAAGGAGGTCAATTTCGTGCCGAATCATCTCAACTTCACAAACGCACCAGAACTGCGGCCAATTGAAAAGTACTGGGCCATCATGATGCAGGCACTTCGAAAGCATCCTAAAGAAGTGAAATCGGAAGAAGATATGAAGAAAAATGGATTGCCACGCAAAAACAGTTGGTCCAAATGTTGTGGCTACAGGACCTTGCGAGTAGTGTAGCCAAGAAGAAGGTTCGTGCATTTGGATAAGTGGGATTGAAATTAAATAAAACAATCATGGAGAAAGCCACTCCTTCAAACCCCTGCAAAGTTGTATGAAGATGATTGGTTGAACGGGCGAATTTTGCCGAATATTTGTGTGTGTCGCAATTTGATTCTGAGCACCCTTTAACTTGGATCGGTTCAGTAAGATCGCTTCGCTTCGATCGCTACGATGCGTTCGAATCACGCCACCTTCGATCCACTTCGTGCCTCGACCCGCTTTCCGACTGTTGACCGATGAATCTGAAAGAGGGTGAAGAGAGTAAAGCAAGAATAAATAGTGCGTATAAACCAAAAACTCGCTCACTACTCACTCACAGATACTCTCTTGAAAGTATCGATTGGTTCATTCGAGAGTGCTTGCTTTGTTCTGTTTTCTCGATTGCGAATTTGAGTCGTAGCAAGCAAATATCAGTAACCTTGATCATACGCTAGCACCAGGGATGCCATATTTACAGACATGTCTGTAAATATAGCATCCTGATACAACGCCATGATCAGATTTTGACTATTTGCTGCAACCAGTCCTCAATCGAAGCCAGAACAAGTAGCGCTCGATGAGCCAATCGTGCCAGAGTATCTGTGGTGGTAGTGAGCGAAGTTTTAGTTTATACATTCTTGCTGCTCTCTTCGCCTCGATTCATCATCAACGTTACAAGCGAATCAGTACCGAAATGGATCGAGACAACCTTCGAACGCATCATCAGCAATGTCTTTTACTGAACGATCAAGTGCAAAGTGACCTCAGAATCAAACGCATACAAATATTCGGCAAGAATAAGCGTTCAACTTGTCATCTTCAAACTGGCAGGAGAATACTCCCATGTTATTTTGACCCAATTTCAATTCCTGTCAATGCGCAGACCTTCTTCTTTCCGCTACTCATGGGTCTGGCAACAACTCATTTTGCGTGTC